>JAGDQP010005011.1:0-81175 GCA_022664845.1 Lepisma saccharinum | reverse complement strand
AAGCCTCGAGTTTAAATTAAAGAGATTCAGGCACTGAAACTTGAAGCCGTAGTTGCTTTTTCCCCTGTAAGGTATATTCTATACAACTTACTTGCATTGCCACACGATAAAGAAATGAGTGTCCAAATTTTCTATGCTGAGATGGATTACACACGTCAATCAGTTCCACATTTCCTGAGATGTTCGTGAAGTGTTACGGTCCTGTAAGGACTGGGTAGCACTGGATAATCGCAGATCCAAATTATTTAAGTTGGGGGCTGTTGGGTGCTTGCCGTTAAGGACAATGTTTCATTTATCTTTCGTGGCTGCAGAGAAAATTGCAAGACCTTCATCAGGACAATGGGTGATTCGCCATTAAACTGACTTGCTGAAATACTGTCGATCAGCACTGCTTGGCATTCATTTTGTGTTATTGATGATTTGGTGTTTATAACAGAAATATCGCGTGGGCGGTTAATACTTCCCCTATTTACATTAGTCATTAGTCATGGCAATGAACGACCGAGTATCAATCTGACCATTAAACTATTGCTTTGTATTCTCCCAGACCACCGCCACGGGTGGCCACTAAATTTCCGTCCATACTGAAGCTCTTTCAATATTGTGATTTTACCATGAACAATACGCTCATGACAATCACGTTCTCATGGTGGATGCCCCTTCCATTCCTTTCCATATTACAACATCGCAACATTTATCGTCCCCGCGTGTGTATTAATCCTACTTGTCTTAATAGATTTTATACCATATTTTGGAACTGGGGAGTATTTCTTAAGTGAATTTCTGTGCTGTACTGGGATTTTAAAAGCCTAAGGCCGTTTCAAGTCTAAGAATAACTTCCAGCTGCCTAGAGGTGTGATTAGGAAGCAATGAAACCAAAACCTAAATTGCAGATATTATTCCAATATTTTCCTAGTGGAATTGAGGAAGTAACTCAGTTAAACCACACCGGGTACAATCAAGTTGACCTCATTGCATTTGATTCGCACTACATTATCGGACTGAATTTACGTAATAACTACTGCAGAAAAGACAGGCAAAAAATTATGCAAAATTAGAGAAGAAAATTTTAGTTCATTAAGTTAATAAACGGGACATGGAAAGACGACGAGTGTCTCTCCCTCAAAACTCAACCATATAGTTCAGTAGAACGCTAACATATGGCGCTAATCCATGCACTTTTTGTATGCTGAACGGTGCGCCTTTTGTCATGGCAGTGAGCGACTTGTGTTAAAACATGGGATGGATCGCGTATAAGAGAAAAAGAAAATGTGAAGTTCTTTGAAAAAGAAAAAGAAACAAGTTCGGAGACTGGGGGAATTGAACCCGAGCCACTTGCTTAGGAACACGTCGTGTTGTCCACTACTCCAAGTAGGCCACAGCAAATGAACATTGTCAATCTCTTTAGCCCTGTCATGTGACCCGGACCACGGGTGGATTGAGTTTTGACGGCGACACAGTCTAGAAAGAAGTACTTAGACGTGATATGATTTTTTTTTTTTTTTTTTGGTCATGTTTCGAAGATTTACTCAACCAAACGAATTGAACAGTAGGCTTATTGGCAACCTCTTTTTAAAAGTACCAATATTGCACATTCCAAGTGAATATTTTTAAATTGTTGTTCAGATGTAAACTCAATATAACTGTTGCAACATTTAACTCAAAATGCTCGTAGAATAAAACTGCATTCATTTCTCCTGCTTCGTACGAACTTGTTTTAATTTGCCCGAAGAGTTATTTCGCTTTCTATAGACTATACTTTGTTTTATTTAACCCTACTAGTACTGAAACATGAATAGAATCTCTAGACATGACAACGGTGCTTTTTCAGAGGAGAAAAAATAAGCGTATGTTGCTTGTGCAGCAGAGTTAATTCCTATGGTACCATTAACCAGGACAACGTATCTACATTAAAGTAGATGGTGGTAAAAACAATAATAAAAACCATGGTTCCTTGCAGAATATCTGAGCCAAGGAAATACAAGTATAAATTACAATCACTTTAAATCTACTTACGCTCTTGTACTAATGGAAAGTTCGTAGAGCCTAGCAGCACCATAAATGGAAAAATGATGAGAGCACCATACTTTTACGTAAACAGTCTTAGACATTTTTCCGAACTGTCAATTTTTCAAGAATGACTGAACACAGTTTTCGGGAAGTGTTTCTGCTCTTACACTAACTCTGAACTTAACATTGACTAGTATCGTACCAACCGTTCTTAACAGATCACATTACTGAAAATTTCTACAGAGGGAAAACAAACAGGAGAGAAATACATCAGTAAGAATAATTTTTGTTGAAGTTCTAGACTGAAAAGCTCGATACATGTCTCAGATCTCATGAGGTAATTGTTTCGTGGTTAACATAATACAGGAGACAGAAATAAGAACTGAAGCGAGCCCGATGTATGATGAAGTTTAAAAAATAATCTGTAGAGTTGAAGAGTCGTTTCTAGAACCAATATTATATAAATCCTATGTAAATGTATTACTAGTTCCCCTTGCTTCAATGAAAACAGTATAATTCATAAACGATAATGGTATAACTGATTGTAAAATACAACTAATTAAACAAAACTAAACAGAAGCGAAATACACACAACTTAATCAACGGTACAAGCTAAGACTAAATAGGAATAAAACACTTGGTATACATATCCACCACTTAAGAGAAAATAAACATAATGAAATTATCAAAAGGTATCACAGACGTTGCTTGTAGGCAGGAACGTATTTCCATGGTGGGTCCGGACCCCCTCTCCCTCCTCGACATTCAGAGTTTTATGCAAAATTAGACGTAATTGTATAAATAAATTTAATATACATTTCATAGCCAGGCATACCTTGAACCCCCCCCCCCCCGAAGCCCATAGACCTCTCCCGAAAGAAAATTCTAGATACGTGTCTGCTTGTGAATTATTCCACTTGTTCAACTCCTACTTCGTCCCAAAAGCATTTATCCCTGAAGCCAAGCAATGTTCCGACCAAGCACTCTGGAATTATGAAATACGGGGCTAATCAGGTATGACTGACACTTTACCCATCTATTTCCTCAACCTTAACTTGGTTGAGGATCTCGGACAAGGATGTGTCATTAGAAGAAAGAATGTCTATCAACACTTCCAGATGCAGTGAATTTACACATTCCATAAATGATCGTTATTTTCTTAAAAATGTAATTAAATTCAAAGAAAACTGTTTTCATCAGGTAGAAAGGTAGAACAGACCATCTGTAACTCACCTATGAACTACGGTCAAGTCCAATGAAGAATATCACCAAAATTAGCTACGTGGCCCGCCCTGAAATGTCATGCACAAAAAGGATAAACTGTCCATACATGGACTCTACAACGCTAGACAATGAAAAAAGGCAACCACACTTCTAAAAGAACTGAACTTCTTAGCAACATTTTTCTTTTCTCGTTCCTTCTTTTCCAAAAATCAAATCAAGTTCATCTAGAAAAATTCTTCATAGAATAAGTTATTGTTGAAACTATGGATCAAAATTAATTAAACTCCAAGAAATAGCACGCCTTGCCCATAGGAAACATTCGACAAGCAAATTTGGAAAACCTGCACAGGGGTCCAATTAAGTAAAGAACTTAATGAAGAAAAAAATCTCCAATCAAGCAGGACAGTGTACCATCGACAGCCACTGTAGCCATAATTACGATTAAAAGTCAGCACACTGAAGTAATACTTGAATACGAAGGCAAGATTCTAGCTAAGAATATTTTACAATAAAACTCATCGATAACTCGAACGACTCGGGGTCTACTTCGAAAAATAATAATTTCTATTATTCTTAAGAGAAAAGTAATTAATTAGTAAGAATCGGAGAAAGAAAAACAGTGGAACATATTAGCGACTAATATTCAACGTAAGTAGCAGGTGCCAACCATTTGAAGAAGATTTTTTAAAAAGGAATGGTGATTTAAAAGTAGGCTATAATCTTGTGAAGACATTGCAGACACATCGACAAAAAAAAAAAAAGACAAGTAAGGCGTAGCCGACTCGGGTGACTGTGCACACAAGCTACCGCCATGCTTCAGCAACGGGCATCCTATTTATGTGATCAATGTTGCGTTCAAAAAATTGTTGCAAGACCTTTCCAACGACACCTTAACCATTTTCCTAGCGCTAGTAGTTCCAAAGTTGGAAATTCCGCCTTCCCAAAACTCAGACACCGCCCCTGCAATATGGATGAAAAATATGGGTTTGAACTCGTCTTGCCAGACCTTTTCAACGATACCTCAAGCACCTTTCTAGCCCAAGTAGTTCCTGAGTTGAAAGTTGTCCACAGAAGGACAAAGCGGGCCTCATAAAGCTTCACAGCCTTGCTGCTAAGACCTAAAAGTGTGCATATTAGAAAGAAATAAGAATTATCCACCAATTGTTGATGGATAAAAAAGTACGGAACAAGAGGATGTATTCCATCTTTTTTAAATCAAACTAATAACAGAATAAATTAATCAATTTTCTCCAACCTTGCATTATTTCGTTTCTCAATTAAAATTCCTATCCAAATTCTGATCAAAATACTTTCAACCATTTAGTTGGTAATACTCCTGATACGAGAGTTATAGCAAAAGCTTTGTGTATTTGCTGTAGAATTATGTAATTTGGTAAACACAAAATATAATTCTTGGTATAAACACCTGAGCTTCTTCAGATCTGATCAACTTTAAGTAACAACCTAAAGTAGTGAGCGTGTGTGACTTCTTCGCAGAACAGAAAAAGCAGCAGTCGAAAACGGTCATAAAGTATTGTGTGGAGAATGGTTACTTCGCAATGGTGATCCATGTGGACCTCCACGAATCTGTTCAGAATGTTGTGATACTGTGCGGTATTGGATAGATCTAAACTCTGTAGAGAGAACACATTAAACGATCCACGCTGATGAGACCTGCCTTGAGATTATAAGCAATGAACGGAACTGCATCAGTGAATCGACGTATATCAATTTCACAGATACATGAGAGAGTAATGTCCATTCGATAAAACAAAATACGTACTATTTAAAGGCAATCTAAATTACAACAGAGGGCCAATAATTAAAGTAATTGGGAAGACAATAAAAAGAGAAAGACATTAAATATCCAGGTCTAACATTGGACGAAAAGTTAGATTTTAGAAAACACACGACAATTGTTAAAAATAAAGCAGTCAAAATTACGCACAGGTTAGTTAATATTGCAGTAAATGATTTAAAAATTCCTATGAAAATAATACGTATATACCACGATGTCATAATAAGAGCAATTCCAGGCTACGCCGCAAGCGTTTGGAGTCATCGACTCGACTATGTTAGACAGAAAATAACAATTGATCGAGCGCAACGACAGCTACTGCTGCGTCTATCAGGCGCTTATAACTACTTCAACTGAGGCTCTCCAGGTCGCACTGGCTGCCTCCCCTCCTCCATCTCCAAATTAAGAAATTAGGTGCAATGTATTTGCAAAAAAAAAAAAAAAAAAAAAAATCAGGATAAATTAATTAAAATTCTACATAGACCTGCAGAAAATATCTCTGAAATTAATTCAATCGTGATCGATACATGGCAGAACCAGGGGGACGCAACCGAAAAAGGAAGGAGATTATATAGTATTCTTCCGAGTGTTTAGGAACGATTGGATATGGAGCTGGAAGTTACGGGAGGTTTAATGCATTATCTAACTGGCCACTGTCCTTTTCGACAGAAGCTGCATCAGATGAATATCGTCTAGGACAACTTATGCCACACTTGTGGGGTGGTGGCCATGCCCGAGCATATCGTTATGCGATGCCAAGAAACAAAGCATCTTGCTAGAGATGAGAAAGAACTCGCGAGGGAGACCCCCGTCACAGAAGTTCTGAGAACTCCGGAGACTAACAGATAGAATCTCTAACTACTACAAAAGGAAATTTACTAACGGTGTGGGCCGCCCCGCACAGGGGGAAAGATAAGGGGTGATAATGTAACACCTTTAATAGCAAGCTGATGAGTGATCGTGTCCGCGCAACCGCGTCTATTAAGAAAAAAATTACTAACTGCGAAGTGAAACAAAATAAGAACGTGAATATAAACAGGATAATTGTGTCTGCTGGAACCTGGCAGAAATAGCGCCTTGAGGCGGAAACCGTCACAAGAGACGCTTAAATGTGTGAGTGTGTGAATGGAAGAGGTATTGATGGAGATCTTAGTGAGTGAGGGAATTAATAATAGTGCTAATAAAGAAAAAAAAACGCTAATCTTCTGGAACCCGGAAGCAAGCGGCTAGATGGAATAAGTGGACTGTGTGAGAAGAGAGTAAGTGAGTTTTGTGTAAAGTGTGGTAAATGGAAACGAGACTGCAGAAGGAACAACCTGTGACAGGATGAGACAGAAGAAGCAGAAACTACCAGGAATGCGATGGCGAAAAAACTTTGTGGATTTACCAACGCATCCACGCGCACCTAATCCTATTTCTTATCTTGTTACAGGAAGAAGAAGGCATAAGAAGCAGCAGCTCAAGTTATGCGTTTGTCCTGTCTCTGTCCCCCTTGTTTGAGTCCTTAAATGTTATGTACTTTATATTTTTTTTCTTTTCCTAATAAATAGAATACAAGTAGATAGGGTTTACCCCAAAGCAAAATGTCCAAAAAAAATTATACCAAAGCCAGGAGAACATTCTGGACGCCTGGAAAAAGTCCGTTTCGCAACCCCAGAAGTCTCAGACTAATAGAACACAGGAGCTTCTTGGAGTGCCGGAACACCGGCAATCCAAGAATCTCTAGGGACATGCCTGCCCCAGGGCAAGGAGAGCAACCATCTGCTCGTGCTGCACGTCCCAGAAAGTGCACAACTTGTCCTGTGCAATGGATGCAAAGAGGCAGGGGTGGAATGCGGGTCCCTAATGAAAAAAAAAATGACTGTCCATAGTCTCACCCCTAAGGTATAGACTACAAATATAAACCAAAGTTCACACAGATAATGCAAATACTGTTTCTCATGGAAATATTCGTTAATACGCAATGGCAAAAAAATCACGGGAATTTAAGAAAAATGTTTCTACAAAATTTCAGGTTTGTCCGAATTGTACAGATCTGAAATATCTATGACACAATGCTTAGAAACAAGCACCTTTTACCACCACGCCTTTTCTCTGTGATTTTTTTAGGAAGTCACACCAACTTGAGATTTGATTTCAGATAACATTGGAAAGCTTTTTCCATATTATATTTACTGAAAGATAATGTTACTGCGTAAGTGAGCGGGAATTTTCATTCATTTCAAATTAACATTACAAAGAAGCAGTGTTTGATTTGTAGAGGAGGGTGGTTAGGACTTCACCTCTGCAAAGATCTTCCCTGATTCTACCGATAAATGCTCCGTAGGCCTGGGCTATGGACGAGCCTAAAATACGTGTCTCTGTAATTCTTGCTTCTATTGCACAAATCAAACACTGAATAGAAGTAAAACTATTACTGTAGTAAGTTGTAGCATTTACTGCTGTGCCATTACAAAAGAAAAGGGTCGTGCATTATGTCCATATAATAAGAATATATACGTAGAACAAAATCCCAACAACTATTCCTCCATCTTTACAAAGCCAGCAAAAACAAATCCATGTAAATTGTAGCCTCTAATGATAACGCTATTACGTAGCAAAAGCTACACACTCATACGAGCAGTTCTTTCAGCAATAGACCGAATTTTGCCTAAAGTTTCCTATTATTTATCTATTTTTTAATCCGCCCATTTTACATCAGCTTAACTTACATACGAACATTCTTTATGTCTGTTCACAAAATACACTTTATAGTTTATAGCATTTTCCAAACCATAATCTATTTTGAAACTTGTTTTCCCTGCACAGAATTCACTTGATATTTTTACAACGTATGTAAAAACAAGTACATTACATGTAGAACTCAATATTAGTTCCCTAGAAAAGAATACATTTTCCTTATAGAACCATTGTACTACATTTGTTTTTCAATCGTGATTTCTTCCCACACGTATTGAACAGTTACAGGATAAAATGTACACAATTCTGCTCGGCAACACAACTTAAAATAATAATAATAATAATAATAATACATGAAACTCATTTGTCAAGTATTAATCAACATTTCCTTTTCTCATATCACAAGAATTTTAAAATAAGTAGTATATCCATATATTTTGTTTCTCTATTCCTTTCCCATCTATCTGTACCCCGTAACAAATAGCAGCTGACAAGATTGCGAAATCCAACTGGGTAGAAGATCACAGGCTATACAAGAATTCCTTCAGCATTCCCCTTTTACCATACTCTTCCTAACCGTGTACCATCAAAGTACACGAAACAGTTTATAAGATGAAAAGAACATTTTCATTGCACGGAACGTTAGTTTTATTGTTAACGTTCCACAGCGCTTACAAGTAAATATGCGAATCAAACAGCGCTTTCTAGAGCAAAAAGCGGGAATCAATGTATGGAAGTAAAGAGTATTATATTGCCATGGAGAAATATATTTAAGAGCATATAATGTATATATATATATATATATATTTTATACAGATTTTCTTCTATATACAACGTGCATGTACACCATATCAAAAGTTCTTTTTCCTTAACGTAAGTTATTTGACATTTATTACTATATTTTTGTTTGTCTAGCCTCAGACTTACACAAATTTTGTGTCTACATGCTAATTACATCATAATATTGTTGTATGATAAGATCCGATATACCCTACGTAGATACATTATGATGTAGATACGTATATGTGAGGCAAGATACATATATTCTGATGCTCTATCAACCATAAAATTAGGTTTCATACGACCACATGCAGCTTTCTGGTTATCAATCAAGTCTTTTGTTATGCAAACACTGCTCCGTCCAGTATAGATTGAGTTCATCTTATAGACGTTAAATTCAAAATTACGATAACCATTTAATGGCTGCAATACTTTTTGTGTTAATTACTCCACTTTTATTTATTTTACTTTTTTATCAGACAATTTTTTTGTTTAAAATCTATTACAAAATAATTTAACAGTAGTCATACAACGAATTCAATAATATCGTTTGAATTTTAATGTCATTTTAAGTATTCCATTTTTTTTTCTTATATTACGCGAAAGTACAGGTAAATATTATTCTAGAAAATTTTGATTTATTACTTTCGCCAATTCCCACATTCAATCATTGTCTTATAAATCCCCATTCTCTCTAATCAACCATTGTTGTATTACCTGTACTTAAGAAAATTTCCTAAAATCATTCTAATTTGTGAGGCATCTAATTGAAGATAAAGACAATATTTTTTTTTCTTCTTTTTTTTTTCATTATCAAAATTCCAAAACTTACTACATATTCTCTATGATTTCACTATTAATTCTACTATAAGCTTCTTTACGAAATGAAGTGCAAACGTTGAAAGCTTGATAAATAATTTGACAGGCAGAACTTATATTTTAACTGCGAAGTCACATCTTTCAAAAATAGGACTTACCACTTACCTTGCCAATACTTGATCAATACAAATGTTAATAAAAATAAATGATCGTTCCACAATAGTGGCACTCTTACCCAGAACGGAAGAAGATTATTTCATTTCGAATGGAAGAACACTATTCAGAAAGTTTCAATTAACAAATTCCTACGTATCTAAAAACAAAATTTTACTTCTGATTTCTGAAATCATCTCATATGCTCGCCAAAAATCTTATCATACAACTTTATATTCGGAAGGCAGTAGTGTCCAACGTAACAATATAGAACTATCCCTATAACAAATATGCCATCTAAGATTTTACCACTAAAGGAATTCACGCGAATATTTTACTCAATATACAGTCTTCCCGATTTGGCAACCTTCTTGTCTTAAAACAGACATTCGTTTTTAAGTGGTGCTGGGTTTTATTTTCCTTTGTTGTGTCCTCGTTTCCTGAACTGCTGCCACAAGTGATCTCACAGCTTCTTCATGACCTTCAAAGCTGTCTGCTTTCTTTAAGGTACTTGGTTTTAAATCAAAAGCTCCTTGGAATTCATTGGGATTTTTACAAAATTTATGACTGTCCCGTTTCGGAGGAAATGCTTCCCACGAGTGCTGCTTTTGCATTTGAGATTTCATACTAGTCCTACCCATCACAACAAGCGATTTCCTGTCGAAATCTACAGATGACCTACGACTATTCACTGAAACGGAACTCAAGGTTAAGCTTTCACAGGAGTTTTGTTTTTTAAGAGGTTCACTTTTCTCCCACCCATATAGCATTGACTCAGCCCGAAAGTGACTCGGCGACGCGGGTGTGCTTGTGGGTTCGTGATGCACCAGCACTTTCACCTCCGAACGAGTCCACTCTCCTCTGCCTTTTTCGATTTCAATAGGAATTCGCTGATAATCATCATCACCGGAACTTTTATCCGCTCCGGGTTCTGAAAAAGCTTCTCGGCCTCCACCTCTCTCCGACCGAATCATTCGCCCAACGGATCGCCCCATGTCATGCAGTTTTTCCTTCAGGTGGGTTTCGATCTTCTCCACATCCATGCATCCAACAGTACCCCGAGACGCTTCAGCCTCGGAGTGTGCCATATCATCTTGAATCTTTGCAGGTAGAGGTGGAATATCCAGATCGCCTTCTCGTGAACTATGCATTTTAACACCAATGCTATGATACACCTTCGAGCTGTCCCTAGAACTAGTACCGTAACGAACTCCCATATCTGGTTGTCCACCAGCACTCTTACTTCGGTAAGTTTTTCCACTTTTTAAGACCGGTGGAGGCCTCTCGTCTTCCCCCTTACTCTTACCCTCGCCACTTCCCTTGACGTCTGCAGCTAATTTCCTTTCTCTGGTGAGACTCCTTAAATCCTCTTGCATGGGTGATTTTTTTCTGTCTTCCTTAGTTCTTACCTTTTCTATCAGTTGACTCAAGACACCTCGTTTCATTTCTCTATCGGTCACTTGTTGCTGCCTAGCACCCGTTTCGTCTGTCACTTTTTTGTACATCGCAGAGTCGTCAGGAGGTCGTGCAGTCGGGTAGTCAGCACTTTCCCTCTTCTCCCGGATTTTCCCTCTAGTTGGTCCTTCCCCTCTTCCTTCTCTCGTGGGCTCTTTTCCTTCTGAAAAACACAAACAACAACATTAGAAAGAAAACATTTATGATATACATTGTTACAGTCCAAAACATAAACATAAATAAAGCATACACTTGGTACATGTGTAGAGACGAACTTTTTTCGCTAATGCGATATGCGCGAAACGTTAAAAAAAAATGCGTATATTTTTCAGGAAACCTCAAACTTTTCGTTTTAGAACCAGAAATCAGGTTTATATTCTCGCGAATTTTTGCAAAATTCGGCATTACTTGCGATAAATGCGAATGAAAACCAAAAAGTGGAATTCGTGCTAATTATTGCTAATAATAACTAAAAAGCGCATTTCCAACATTATTTAACTTAAAAATCGTTGTATCTTCCTGAAAACGTGCACGACGCTAAATTAAGTTCTCCGTAAAATCCGTGAGCTTGCATGGCGTGATGTCACTTCCTGGGATTTTCTCTCTGCATCTAATATTTTGCATTAATGTCTATATTTCAGTGAATACATCAGCTAGAATGTGCACCTAATCAAGGTATATCCTCATTTTTGTATTAGATACACCTTACTACCAAAAATATTCTGTTTACAAGTACCATAATTTTTGTTAAAGAATGTGCTGAATTTAAAAAAAATAAATGCGACATAAATGCTAAAATTGTGATAATTAATGCTACAAAATATCAAAATTGTTGCTACAAAGATTCGTCTCTACATATGGTATACCCAATAAGGAATTTATATGCTCATTTATATAAATATAATTTTGAATCATCATCGAAATTAGGGGTTGAGTAAATACGTACAATTACATAGCTTGGTAGACCTAGGTAAGAGTTAAATCACGAAAGTACCAGAACCAATTCACCTTACGAATAGTAGATCATCATGGAAAAATTCTCTTCGCTTTAAGTTCTGTTGGTTCTGATACCACTGTGATGAACATGAATATATGGTTTGTATTTGTCTGTACAATTTTATCTATTTACCTTCTAACTAATGTGACAGTGAATGTTTCGGTATCCTTAATGAGCGATTTTCAATTAACAACAGAATGAAAAGACCATTACGAAATCAGACATGTGCAATATCGCGATACAAAAATTGATATCTTGGCAAATACTCGATACTTTGGGGGGAAAAGGTGACTATATCAAAGTATTCGATACGGTATCGAGTATCGGAATAAACGATACTTTGTATGACACTTCCTGAGAAAGTCAGTCCAGTCGTTCAGAGAAGGATCGAAGAGAAGAAACACGTTCACATCTAGATGTCAGTCGTGAATGTTGTGAATTGTTATATGTTCTGGCAACATCGATAGAAATTACGTCACATTTTATGTGGAGCTCTTTTAAACTACTGTTTATTTTAGCTTTGAGTTCGTCCAAGAAACCATATCAAGTATCGGTGAAGCATCGAGATACTTTTGAGGATTATCGGTATCTCTTAGTCGTTACTTATTCAACAAAATATCGTGTATCCACATACTTTTTAGTATCGGTATCTTGTATCAGATGCTTTAGGCAGTATATTTTTCATGTCTCTACGAAATTAATATAAGAACAAAATTTTAGCACATCCTTCCAAGTAATTAGGAAGATATGGACAATTATAGTTTAGATGTTACATCCAGGAAAGTGGTGTTGAAACGGAATGAAATTCAATGTCCAAATTTTGATTGGCCCTAACTTTATAATTATTTGAGAGGATGTGCTAAAACTTTGTACATATCTTAACTGCATTATGCTCTGTTCACTGTGCTCCTGTTCACATTAAAAAACGCTTATTAAGGATATCGGAGTAGGCTCCTAAAAATGACAATGATTGTTAAGGACCATCGAAAAATTTAGAATAAAAATAACCCATTGGGGAACAATACGTGTAGTAATTTCATTTTGTTTAAACACGAATGTGCGCGATGAGATTGTGCAACAAAATATATAGAGCTCAAATGAAAGTACTTCTCCTGTAACTTCATCGAGGTTAATCACAAAGAAACAATAACAAATAAAGATCAATTTTGCAAAATAATATTTAAACAAAGTGTGTTATGATGATTCATTTCCAACATCCAGTGATGGTGGTAAATTGATAAGATAATTCCTCAGATGAAACAAGAAAAAAGTTCCTTTAAAGAAATGTCGAAACAAATAGTTCTGAAGCAAGAGGCACCCAACTGTGACGCGGCATCGCCACAAATTACCTAATATTTCAACAAATGATACCGGCTTAGGAAATCACTGTATTTAAGCAAAATTTATGATTGAACTTCGACTGTGATTTAAAAACCAGATTTGCCTTACATCATTATTTGTGGAGATATATTACGTCGTTTGTGACGATTCCTTGAGTTCATCTAGCCTTGGAATTAGATTTTCATATTTCTTCAAATTAAACTTTTTCCTTATTGCTGTCGAAGGAATTCACTGTTCAGATAGAAAACCTTTCAAACACAATGTACATACTCCTCCAAAAGAGAGTAATATTTTCATTCAGATGTTTATTTTGCACAATTTTCGGAAGTTAAATTTGACATTATTTGCACTCAATATTTATTGTTTTATTTACAATACAGTTTTTAAAGCGAAAAATTTATTAGTGACTGCCACGAAGGTTTACCAACCAAACGTATAAACAAAATGAGAGAACAATGAAAGAAAGACTACTTAAAGGCTCGTTTATCACAGTTTGAATTTCTAGCACCAGTTCAAGCTATACAGTGGAACTCCAAGAACCGACTTCCAATTTGAATGTACTTGTGTCCTTTAGGCATCTTTGGCTCAGGGTAGAGAGAGTGAAAGAAAAGGGCCAGGGCCTCACTGCAGGTACCACCCCAGCATACCTCTGCTGAAACTTAAGTAAACCCTTGAAAACTTAAGTCAGGATGGTTGGCCGCGGGGTACCCATTGCCGATTCGAACTCCGTGACGTTACCGCCTGGACTTCAGGGGCTGGTTAATCGGCTTCAATTGCATCAATGTCATTCTAGAAATTAATTCTAGCAAGTGATTCACACAATGAAGTAACACTTTCGGTATTTTAACAATACCTCATCAGACAAAATACGACTATGTCATTTAAATTTAGGAACTACAAGGGTTAAATCCTAATCGTATCCTAAGTTTATATATATGTACTTCAAGGACAACCTAAGTATCTACATAATCCAATGTATTGTTATTATGTTTCAATATAATCAGTATTTTCGGAGTAGTTCAGAAAATTTGTCATGCCTTTTGTCATTAATTACAGGCAAAATAGCTTATCTGGGAGTTTTTGATAGCACGTCAGAAGGTTTCCTGTTGTTTGAATTTGAC
Organism: Lepisma saccharinum; assembly: GCA_022664845.1. Lineage (NCBI taxonomy): Eukaryota > Metazoa > Arthropoda > Insecta > Zygentoma > Lepismatidae > Lepisma > Lepisma saccharinum. Next base: position 66,798 of record JAGDQP010005011.1, on the reverse strand, counting down.
TGTGTTCATGCCCTTTAGACATCTCACGTTCAGGCCGGGATAGGGGAGGAGAATAATGGAAGATAGTCGCCCAGGGCCTAGTTTGTAGGTACAATCCCGGCATTTGCCTGGTGTAACAGAGAAAATGGTGAAAAAAATTGTCAGGATGGGTGACAGATGGATCGTTCCCAGAACCTTCAGATTGCTAAGCCAGCGCTCTACCAACTGAGCTACGGCCGTTTGCTGACTCCTATTGAGTGAACTTCAATTCAATAATCTGTATAATCTGTATAGCAAGTACAAATACGTAAAACGCAAACCATCATGATATAATCTGAATTACTGAAAAGTACTTTATAGCTCTCTGAAAATTGAGGTGACTAAAAATGAACTTGCTAATGCTACGCTGGAATCATTACGTGCAATTCAGTGCCTATCAACTACTGAACCTCGAGCAAGAAGTTTTATTCTCAGCTTAAATAAAAGAAAAGAAAACTTCTCAACAAATCATTTCAAAGTTAGAAAGTGCACAGAAAACCAAAAGGTGAAGATTCAAAGTCCGATTTTTTTATTGTCGGTTAAGTATTCTACCAAATGGACCATTTTGCACAAAGAAATTAAAAAAAAAAAAATGTGAATAACTAATGATGTCTAAGAGCTAATATTTTGTTCACATATATAGCCTATGATATGCTTTTAATTAAAGTAATAATTGCGTAAATTTTGTTTATGTTTCACTGTAACTGCTATTTTCTCAATTCATATAATAGTGATTGGTTTCCTTCTGCAAACTGTGGTCCAATCTACTGTTTTCCTCAGTCACACCAGGCAAATGCCAGAATTGTACATTTAACTTAGGCCCTGACCGACGCCTTCCCGCTTCCTTTCCCCTCCACTACCCCGACCTCAGCGTTAGACGCCTGATAGCCATAAATAATTTCAATTTCAATTAAGGAAGAAGTAAATGTAATTCTCAGTGTGTTTCAGCATCAAAATTAATTTATAGATCTTTAGTTCCACAATAGTGAACTTGAAGAATTTATTTACCGTTTCGAAAACTCATTTACGGTTAAGAAAATTCATTAACAAATATAACTACGTAATTATTGCTTTAACCAAAACCATATTATAGGCTATATCTTCGCTTTCAAGTTATAAAGGCGTAAGTTACATTGCAAAATAGTACATTTACGCCCTTCTGTCCTGAACACGACGATATATGGCTCGGGTGCAAGCAAAAGGACATAAGTCATTATTTTAATTTTCTGATTTTTGTATTTTCATTTGATGGAACATAATGTTCTTTTATTGGTCAAAGAGGCGTATATCTAGCAACAAAAAGAAGTTATCTATAGTTATATACGGTATGAAGTTATATACCGTGACTTAAGTATAGTTCTTCACGGTAAGTATAAGCTTTATCTCGCTCTCCTGGAAAATTACGATTTTTGACATACGCCCTTTTCCCCCGTCCACGTGAAAATATAATTATGTGAACAAAATACGAATTTTCATTACAGAGATATAATAGATTATTTGAAGGTTGGTTTATTTCTGCTGAATGGGGTTCAATTGAGGTACCACGCGACATTTTGTGTACGTCATGTAATGTATATCCCTCAGGCTTTGACTCTAACTCTGCTCGTACTGACTGTGAGTACAGAGGCACTCGACTTAATGGGAAACTGCAAATCACGCTGTGTTAGTAAAATATCTGTGGAATACTTGCACCAAATACCTTGTGTGTGATGCAAGTTGGAAACTGCACAGACTAATTTCTGCTTGATACCAGCATGTGATACTGGGTACTGATGAATACATCACATGCAGAAAATTTGATCGTACCATCTGACAGCTTATTGCTACGGCACGTACTAGGCAATTAAGGGACCGAGATCGATTCCTCACTAGGACAGTGACCTATTTTTATTTGCATTTTCCAACTTATATCCACACACATTGAACATTTCATTCACGATTTGAAAAAAAAAAGAAAGAAAGAAAATCATCAAGTAAAGTTTCCACATTAAATGAAATGCGTTTGCATGTGATATTAGTCGAGTGAGGCTGATCACACAAGATATTTGTGTAAAAGTATTTAACACCTAAATTGTTTCTAATTACTTCAATCTCCTTGAAAATTTACTAATTAAATCATTAATTGCTGTCCCAATAAGCTGGCCAAGAGAGTTATAGGGAATGCAATGTTTTTAATGAATTCATTTAAATCAAACTAAATAATAGATCAATCAATCCAAGCGATCCCTTAAACAGCGAAGCTGTTTCCTTGCGTTTGTTGTAACTGCATAGTATGTATTAGACCGACCTCCAAAAGCATAGTAATGCCAGTTAAATGATCACTGCTGCCACAAAAAATAACAAAATTTACGAAAATTCATCCTTAGGTAGGATGCACACAAGCAGAACAGAAGGCATTCTAGGAACGACAGAGTGATCGCAAACTTCCGACTACTCTTGTGGTTGGGACTACCTGTCACCCATCCTCACTGAGGTTTTTCCTAAGTCACACCAGACAAATGCCAGGATGGTAGTTTCAACCTAAGCTTTGGCCGACTCCTTCCCGTATCCTCCACAGATGTCTAAAGGCCTTAAATAAATTCAATTCTTGAGGTAGAGCAATTATATTTTCAATTTTAATTATTTAAATTACAGTTATGAGCTGGACAATTAGCTATAGTCTAAGCGCCCCATAAATATGAGAGATACTTCCAACGGCAAACATTGTTTCGGAAAAAGATATCTTCCCGACATTAGGACTAAAATGTGTTTTTCTGTCTTCTTCAAAAATTTTAGTGACTGTCTAATTTTATCCATGGGATGATTTAGAAGATATTAAAACAATCAACACTGTTCTCTTCTTTCCATTCATCTATTGTCTGTCGTTTTATTATAATCTTTTCAACTGAACCCAGGTGGATAGCCTCTCAGACTTACATTCACGAAAAAGAGAACAAGATATCTTTATTCAGACTGACTACAAAATAAGGGAAAACTATGCTCAGTACAAACTTATTAGGACTCTTAAATGTTTCTTTCAAACGAATGCATTTTGCATCTTGAATTGATATCGAATACTTTGAAATCTTATTTACATATCACCAATTAATAACAAACATTGTAATTTATTTTAATCTAGCTTTTGACGAAAGACGAAGTTTTATTTTTCTTAAATCTGGCGTTCAGCCTTGAACTTTTCAATTGTCTGTTGTTCTCAGTTGAATTTTAAATTTTACTAACCAACTGAAACACAAAAAAAAAATTGCAACAAATCGAAACACGGAAAACTTAACTATGTGGCTCTACCGGAAACAACAGAAGAATATGTGCATAGTAAATACAAGTAAATACATCAATAGTAAATACAAGAATAACACTAACAGACATGAGAAATTCTTCCTTCACACTTTCAGTCAATCTTACGATTGTCTAACTTACAATCTTCAGGCTTTTACCCATTTTTGCCAGCAATAATTAATGACTTTAATTCAGTACAAGACACATGCTATAATAGTCTTCAGTTCTCTGAAGACGGAAACATTAATTTCCGAAACGTTGGAACATTTCATTTCAAACCCAGAAGTTAAAAAAAAAAAAAAAAAAGAAGTTCATTAATATCATGACTAGACCTGTATGTGATCTGATACAGTCGTTTTAGAGGGGACGGACTAATCGTTAAATGTAACTGGCGACATTGTAGGCTAATATTGTTTTGCCAATCCGGCATTTATACTTTGCATTATGTTCTTGCAATTCCCGGTAAAAGTATCGAACACTATATTATTAATGCGCTCTCTTCGCACTGTTAGCAAAGGAAAAGGAACGAATCTAGTTTTTTTTCGCTTCCTTCAGTCAAAATGAACTACTGGAATGGTACCTTGAACTAACGCCAGAAACACTTCCCTTTTCTTCCTTCTACAGATATACCTACTTAAGGCAGATAAGGGATGTAGTCTCAATTGCTGCAAAGCTCCCAAAATGTGAGTCTCAGTAAAACTTTTAAAAGGTGTAAACTATTTTATTTTTGGTCTTTCCTTGAAAGCAATTACGTGTTATATACCTGAATGGTTCTACCAAATATGTCTGAAGAAAGAAAAAACAAAAAATTTTTGTTGTATGTCATTTCGACATTGTCAAATTACACACCAGAGAGTGCAATATGGCAAAGTGTACCATATGAAACCGCAAGAAAATTAACACTCAAAATTTCATTATTTGTTTAGGCATCTACAGAGTAAAGTATTCTAATGAGAATCAAACCGTGTGTCAATGTGAAACTGCTAGGAGGAGAATCAAACCGCTAGGAGGATGTCAATGTGAAACTCTAGTTACGTGTTTATCTTCCGTGCAATGTTTGTAGTGAAAATATTTACACTATTTTAAATAAACATGACGTTTCGGACTATACTAATATTTGTATCAAAACGAAAAAATTAATTAATTAATTAATTAAACCTAAAATCAAAACTTGACTAAATGTGTGGTCATCTATCGAATACACAACTGCCATGTGCTGCGGTAGTATTACAGCAATTCATAAAAGTTTTCCCTTTTCTTTTTTCTTTCTTTCTAACGAGGTTTTCAATGATAAGTGATGCATTTTTAGGATCAAAACCCGTGGTCGGCCATTCTAATTTACGTTTTTCCTGTCACTCACACGAGGGAATGCTGGGATTTATCCAATGAACGATCTCCGCCTTGAGTTGATATAAAGCCCATGAAACAATATATGGACATGATTCTTTGTAGCTATTTGCGGAAACTCTCTAAGAAATATTAATAAATCTTCTGGAATTGTTTTTAAAATCATAGACCGCATGTGGTTAATATGATCCACATAGTAAGGCCTAAATAAAATATTAAAGGCATGTATAACCCATGGATCTTCTCCGACGAAAGAACTTCATTCTAATACAAGCTCATGTGATACTATTTTAATTCAATCAACATTCAGCTTATGATTTGTCTAACCCAACCCTGCAAATAAACCTTAGATCTATTTTCAACTCGAATGCCAGTTATCTTCATTTTAAAACTATGGTCAGAAAATATTTTTAGATATGTTAACCTATAATGCGTAAGTCGTTAGAACGCACACTTGGAATTCATTTAGCGGCATTCTGGACTAAGCAGCGCTCATCACTGGACATGGACACATGGCATCGCTCTGAAGAACTGTATGCAAATGGAACACTTTACACATGCCATAGATTGATACTTTATATTCCCCCGCTATAGATCTTCACGTCTGACATTTTGCTAGCGCTGTGGGAGAGGAAATGAGGAAAGTAACGGCCGGAGTCTATAATGAAGCTAGGCCTATAATCACAATATTCGCTTGGTATGATTGAAAAAATTGGGAAACCTCGCTTAGGATGAGCGGCGTGAGTGAGATTCAAACCCGCACCTTTCCAGTATTTATCCGAAGTCAGCAACCATGAACGCGAGACAACAGGAGCTAGGTTCCTTATAGAACTATTCCGCTCATCGTCGTCACGGTTGCAAAAGAATTAGGAACAAGTAGGAAATACGTAGATCGGGAAGATAGGTTATTTCTTCATAGGTGTTCCTAAGATAAAGATAACATTAATTTTATGGACGGTAACAGCACTACGGGTCATAGGCATTCGTCATAAGCCACGACTGAAAAATAATTTACTAGCCAATTATAATTTAATGTATCTTTATTCAAATTCAAAGAAGGTTTCTGAGTACATATTAAGGAACTTTAATGAACAGTTCTTTCTACCCAGTAAATGTTTAATATGTGTAAACTTCGTATAGAGACTATACTGTACATTCTAGGTGTTTAAACCGCCTTTACTCAGAATAATTAGACTTCAAATCCACATACTACATAGCCCCATGGTCACTGATTCACTCACTGACTGACTCACTCATCCATCTAACCTCACAGGCCAAACTACTGGAGCTAGAAACACCAAATTTGGTATGAAGGTGTAGGACAATGGGTAGGTGGATCCAAAATGGCGGACACAAAAATCCATTTTCGACACCGTTTTAGCTAGAGAAACGAAATTTGGCATAAAGGTGCATTGTGACAAGTAGTTTACGAAAATATTGCAACATTTTGGAAAAGTCTCTATCTTGGATTCAAAATGGACGCCCGAAAACAAATTTTCCACAGTGTTTGAGCTAGATAAATGAAATTTTACATGAAGGTGTACCATCAGAAGTAGGTCACAACAGTATAATAAAACGTTCAAAAAGTCGTCAACTTGGATCCAAAATGGCCGCCCAAAAACCGAATTTCCAAAGCATTGAAGCTAGAGAAACGAAATTTCGTATGAATTTCTATGACGAAGAGTAGGTTACAGTAAATAGGGCAAACCTCCCCTTTAGGGGCGCAGCTCCCCCGTGGGAGGTTGCAGATGGACACCATGGTGGTGTAGTTCTGCAGGGAGATTTTGGTTAATATAAAGGGGGCGCAGCCCCCCACGGGGCAGCGCCCCCAGCGAAACAAAGCTATTCAAGAATATATTCTTCAATATAAGTCTCGACGTTTAGTAATTACAATCTAGGTGCATACTTTCGCACTAGCTATTGCCTCGTAAACTCTCACTGAAACACAAGAATCACATGACAATATTTTATGCCCTATAAATATTGCTCTTCCAATTACTTATTTCGTTTAGAGTTTAAAATCAAATTACGGCATTCTAAAATTCGTCCAAGGCAAGTGCAGAACAAAAAGGCCATATCTATCTGAATTTTACGTTTTCTAAAGATCGATCCTCGATACATGCGAATGACAGTAACATCGTTTAGTTCAACCTTCTACTTTCTTTATTCCCAATTAGGAGTGTTCTCATTTTCATAGTTTCCCCCTACTATGAAATACAGAGTGTGCCCGAAATAATAGTGCAAACTTCGGGAGGTGCTTATTTACATCAAAAGCAGAAAAAAGTTCCTTTGAAGAAACTCAAAATTATGCGAAGTTTCAGAGATACAGGTGCTGAAAGTGACAGCACCATCCTCACAAATGACGTCATAGCTCGACACATAATGACGTAAACGCTGTTGGCTGAGCAAATCACACCCGAAGTAGTATTCGATACATGTATTTATGGTTGAGGGAGTGTCACATAGACAGGTTTTGCAACCTAAGAATTCCACTGTCACGGTATTAAATGGGTTAATAGGGAAAGCATTGAAATCTCCTCTAAATTGTACACGCCAATTATAAACATAACTTAAGTAGATGTATTGGATACTACTTGAAGTGCGATTTGCTGTCTATATCACTTACGGTTGAGATATGACGTCATTTATGACGATGCCGCCCTAATTTTGAGCGCCTGTAACTGAAACTAATCAGATTTCGGAATTTCTTCAAAGGAACTTTTTTTAGTTTGATGTAAATAATTACCTCTCGAAGTTTGCACCATAATTTCAGGAACATCCTGTATATATGATGATATCTACGAGTCATATGAATCAAGAAGTTGATAAGTATTCGCTGCATTTTATTATTCTGTGCCCGGGAGACTTCACCGATTCTATATATATCGATCTCAGGAAGATTATTATTTTTATTCCGAGTATATATTATTATCTAAGTATAAATTGTGAAACAGATACCTTTCTTAGGGCTCAACTTTGAAGACAACAACTTTAACTATATGATCAACGAGCTATCAGTAAGATCATTATGTAAGAAAAACACTAAACTGTCCCTTCTACATACGATTTTCTAATTCAAATTCTAGTCGAGAAGAGAAAAAAGGAAGAGAAAGCTTACTTTACGTACACCAATGAAAGAACAGAAAATAGTGAATAGGGAGTGAAGAAAACTCTATGGCAACAAACACAAGCAACTATATAAATGTTTCCTCTCTGTGTCATAATTAATCTCAACTCAAAATACAAGTAAAATCACAACCACTGTATGATCACCATTTAAGGAAATCAGTTAGAGAAGATGATGTTATCCTTATGAATTACAATGATCAATTGAATTTTATTTATTTATGGCCTTTACGAATCTAAGGCTCAGGCCGGGTTAGGGAAGGGGTCAAGATGCGAGATGGTGTCGACCAGGGCCTAAGTTGAAGGTACCATCCCGGGATTTTCCTGGTGTGACTGAGGAAATCCCTCAGTCAGGATGGTCGGCCGATGAGATTGAACTCACGACCTCCCGAACGCTAAGCCAACGCTCCATCACTGATCCACGGTCGCTCGATACAATGAGCAACACAGCTTATTAACTTCAACTGCAATTCGAGCTTTTCAGTGACAGTTTTGCTATCCGCGTCAATAACCTTGTTTTCTCATTTCATTTTACAGCACATTTTGTGCCCGATGAAATGGCTACCTTGACAAGTGTCTTTAAGTAACAGGAATGCACATACCATTAGCACATATGACAGACGTTCAGTACTTCAAATCATCCTAATTTGTTGTTTTTCGTCTCATTTCATGAACACCGTCTCTCTACTTACTTGCAATTAACTATTATTACAATTTAACGCGATAATCGTAATGTAGAAATCCAAGCCTTTCGAAAGGAGGCTTTCTCTGCATCCGGTTATCTAATGCACGGCCGGCTACAGTTCATGGCTGATAGATTCGTCTGCTGAAAATACAGAATAATAGCGGGTAGAGAAACAGTTTCTTGTTAGGTTTATCACGTTACAAATCTTCTAGTCCCTTCGTTAACTTAAGTAATTAAATATTTTCCGTTTTCGCATAAGTCAACACGTCCCGAACTTTATTATTAAAACGCGGTAGGTAGAAACAAATATCATGTGGTAAAAGCGCTGATATGCTGTATCTGTCTCTCGCACAACGAACAATCAGCGATGAACTTTCCTCGGCCGCAGTTTACTAAGAGGCAAAAACGACTTATATCTGGGCCTCATTACTCCTTACTTCATGACTATATTTATAGCAAGTTCGGATTATGGTTCGATTATTTTCAGGGTGGAAAAAATTATGATTTTTTAAAATTTAAATCGATTTTTTTATTTAAATCACACGTTTCTTCTTTCATAATACGTATCGTAAACTGATAAAAAAAACCTGGGAAGTAGAATTACGTGTAAATGGCCCTCGTTTAATGGGTAAACTTACAAATTGAGGTTGAATTTACACCTCATTATCCTTGTTCGGTTTAATTTTTACTTAATTCATTAATTTAATGATGTATTTGTAACTTTTAGGAATCTCGTTCAGGTCAGAATAGAAGGGGTAAAGAATGCACAAAGAAGTCCTCCATGAACTCATTTGAAGGTATTATGTTGAATTCTGGTACTTATCTGGTGGAACTGAAAAAAAAACTTAAAAAAAAAAAGAATCACTGGTCGTGGAATTCGAATCAATGGCCATTCGAATTTGAAGTCAACGTTCTACCAACTGAGTCACTGCCGCTGAGCAGAGATGCCAAAGTACTAGTGTAAAAACCTCTAAGCCCCAGTTTTACAATCGACGGCTAAGTTGAGGCCAAGATATATTTTTTGCCCAATCTGCGTATGCAAAATACGACTTGGCCTCAACTTAGCCCTGGCCAGAAGATTAGCCGTCAATTGTAGAACTGACCCTGAGAGGCCTGAAAATGACATTAAATAGTGGCCAAATACAGTTGCTACTACTACAATAATAATAACACAGGTTTGCGACCAAAATGATGCCCAAGATATTTTGGTCGTTTCCTATAGATTTCGGGACGTTGAATCCAAGAAAAGTATCAGAAGTTGCCCATCACGTCACGTTTTCCCAAAAAATCATCATCATTATTATTATCATCACGTCACTAAGTACGGTAATTCATATAATTAAAATGTGTGGCTAAACGTTGTGTGGTAATTAATTAAACACGATGACAGTATATAGCTCATTATGATGCTCATAGAGGGTTTGATTTAAATGCATCCCAAATTGGTGTACGCAATGAATGTGAGGTAATAACCCTCCTGAAAAGCATGACCGTTTGTGGAACATATATGCTAAACAATAGATAAGTTAAAATAGTACAGGTTTTGTCTTCCTTCATGTTTACCACTCACTAACAGCATGGAGAATAGCAACTGTTAGCCTAACTGGTTCACGGCAGTTTTAACTCTTAGCCAGCGGTTACAGCTAGGTTTATCAGGCGTTGCGCGTCAGTATTTTGTTGGTCTTTGTCGGTTCGTAGAGTAACATTCGAGTGCGTCGTGGCCACAAGAGGATGTCTTTATTATGTCTGTGGTGAATATATGAAGGGCCCGGGGGAAAACAATGACAACCCTCATTAAAAAAAAATAGTTGAGTACAGAAATAGAATGGTAACACTCATATCTACTGACTACAGAAAAAGGTCAAGTTAAAAACAAATGGCCGCACAGTGGCCATTTCTTTATGGGAAGCCCCATAAACCAGCATGGAAGAATGAATTTTCCGAACGTAATATCTCAATTCATGCTCAGTGTGGGTTACCCTTCGAACCCTTCATATATTGAAGAACCAAGAGAGGAATATGATGGATTTTGTGAAAAAGGCGTACTTTGCCTATTTCGGTATAAATCTGGGGTATCAAGCCTTGGGCACCTCATAATGTATGTAAATCTTGAGTTGAAAACTTTCGACCGTGGTTAAAAGACGTTAAGCAAGCGTGCCTTTCGTTTTGGAGTGCCAATGGTGTGGTGTGAACAACAGAATCATAGTTCTGACTGTTACTTCTGTTCGTATGTTGTGACAGGACTCAATACCACGAACAAGAATTCCATGTTATACCGTAACCCAGTGTTCGATTTGTTATAAATTACGAAGTGGGGATACTAAGGTTGATGAAAGTTTCAAGATACTACCTGTGTGGGTAGAAATACAAGGATTTTATCCCTGGTTGGGACTTGGGATTATATTAGGAATCAACAACGGGGAATGAAATCCTCACGGACCAGGGAAAATCCTCGGCATCCCCCCGACAAATCGAACACTGCCGTAATCTCCCATCTGGAATACGTCCAATTGCACATAACTCTGACATACCTGTGCCAAGCCCTCCCACTACATTGGAATATATGAAGTTGGTTTCTGACAAGGAAGGCGAACCAGGAGGATTCTGATGATTCTGACTACGACATGGATGCACAACCCGAACTATTCTCTCAAGATGAGTTGAATGGCCTAGTTTAGGGATTTGGGTCTGCCTAAAGATTCTGCTCAGTTATTGGGGTTCCGATTGAAATCAAAAAAATTACTTTCGTCAGGTACAAGTTTTTCTTAGTACAGATCTCACGAATAAAAGGATTGTTTCATATTTCGCTGAACAGCAAAATCTTGTGTATTGCATTGATGTGTGAGGATTGATAGGACAGTGTGAAATACAATATAAATTATGTGAATGGAGGCTGTTCCTCGATTCATTTAAAAGAAGCCTAAAAGCAGTCCTACTTCATAACGGCAATAAATACGTATCATTTCCAATTGCCCACCCCGCTCACTTGAAAGAAAAATATGAGAATCTAAAATTAGTACTAGAGAAAATAAGGTATGGGGAACACGGGTGGTTGATATGTGGTGACTTTAAAGTGCTTTCCATGTTATTAGGCCAACAATCATGTTATTAGACTTCTGCCTGCTTCCTTTGTTCATGAGACAACCGTGCCAGGGAAAAACACTGGACCAAAAAAGAGTGGCCACGAAGACCTGGAATAGTGAGGGACAGCCTAGTGCCTGCTAATAAAGTTCTTCTCCCACCGCTCCACATCAGGTTAGACCTTGTAAAGCAATTCATCAAAGCTCTTCCTACAGATGGAGAATGCTTCAAGTATCTGTGCTCGAAGTTTCCAGGTTTATCAGGTGGAAAACTGAAGGAAGAAATTTTGGTTGGGCCTGATATAAGGAAACTGGTGTCCGATCCGTTTCATTAAGACTGTGAATGAAAAAAAAAAAAAAAAAAAATCTTCGATTACGTTCGTGAAATATATGGAAAAGTTTTTAGGGAATCAGAAGGTACAAAATTACAGAGAAATTGCGGAAAATATGTTGGCAGCATTTAAAGCTCTTGGTTGTTCCATGAGCTTAAAGTCCGTTTCTTGAATTTTCATGTAAACTACTTCTCCGAAAACTGGGGAGATTATAGTGAAGAACATGAGGAACAGTTTCACCAGGACCAGAAGGTGATGGAAAGAAGATACCAAGAAGTGTAGAGTGTTAACAAAATGGAAGACTATTGTTGGATGCTTGTAAGGGACATTCCAGCAACATCCCACAAACGGAAAAGCACGAGTAGAAGTCTACAACGAAAAAATAAGCGCTTTCATAAGCATCACTAACAGGTATGTTTTATGAAAATAATACATGTGTTTTTGTATTTTACAATTGTTCTTCAAGTGACTACTGACAGTTTGGTTTTTAAGTAGATTAATCCGATTCACAAAACTTGCCCTTAACTACACTTTACAAGCTCTATGGCGCAAGAACAGATTTTCCAGCTGAAAATGCAAATTTCTTTAGTTAATTTCATTATTTTCCCAAGGAACCTGATGTGATTCAGGAAGACGGAAGTCATTTTCGGTTTTAGCATGTCGAGATTTATAAGAATCAGCAAACATATGAACGGCATCACCAAAAAATATTTCTTTTTAATTAAGGCATTTTCCATCTTAAACTGATATCTTTTCTTTTTACTTTTACTAATTTGCCAGAAAACCTGACGTGATGCAGGGAAATGGAGGTCATTTTCGGTTTCAGCACGTCGAGATCTATAAGAATCAGCAAAAATATGCAGGGCATCAGAAAAAAAGTTTTATTTTGCAGACCTGTGTAATACAGAGCCAAAGTATTAGAAACTTGTATCTAGGGTTGCCAGAATGTGGCCTTTTAAAGCAAAGTGGATGGCCAAGATCTTTTAAACAAGACTGTAAAATACAAGGTACGGACCACCTAACATAAAACTTTTTCGTTCCCATTAATTAAATAAAATAATACTGTAGTTGTTACTAAAACATTTATTTATGAAATAAAACAAAATCGCCGGAGAAGTTTTTGAGAAAATCGCACATTTCACCTTTTAGTAAACTAAACTTATTTTTTAGGAGTAGGAAGAAAATTCGAAAAACTACCCTAGATAATCTTACAAAACCTTAAGTTTAAACTTTGGTCTCGATACGTTGAACGGTATGGCCTCTTGGCAGTGGTGATTTCAGATTTCCCACGGGGGCTACTTCAATACAAGGGGAATGAAAAATAGTACTGTGAATATACTGATAACTGACATTGGGGATTAAAAGATACGAGGCTCCGGGCGTGGGAGAATTCAGTAGCTCCAGGAGCAGCTTGTCACCCTCTGGACACCGCCTGAAATCATCACTGCCTTTAGGCGGGTCGCAGGTGTACGTATTTACATCGGGACGGACGAACAGAAGGATAGGCATCTAAAAATCCCTTTTTCTGTATGTAGGGGCCATGAAATGTGTAAGTCAGTTGAAATCTCGAATTCAGTTTTTTTCACGATCCCCATCACTTTCTTCAACACTCGAAAGTACAAATCGGGATATTCCCGGTCCTGATCGGTACTTTCCCGTTCCAGATCGGGAATAATAGTGAAAATAAAAATTCAGGATTATCCCGTTCCGTTTCTTAGCTGCTTGTACTTCGACGTGTCGCGCCGAGGATTAGTACATTAGTTGGAGTTCGTAAATAATAATAAAATAGCACGCATGCAAAAAAGACTGTATGGATTTCATTCATCCGTACTCCAAGTAAAACAGGATATAGAGCCAAAACACATTTCCGATTTTCACTTTAAAGATTTGAAAACTTGATTTAAATCAACGATTTTTATTATAAAATTCAAGTGATTTAAAACACATTGATTTAAATCAAATCACCCTGATTGTTTCGGATCGGCATGTAACCTGGAGTCAGCAGTTTCCTATTGCCGACACTGTACCCAAAATTAACACAGAACTAGGTAAATTTCTCACTCTAATCTTGTAGAGCCAAAGAACTTAAAACCTTACACTTTCTTTCTTGATTTAATTTTGTATTTTGGGCTCTACTGCCCTGAAGATAAAAGACACGTCCTAACCGAGCTATAGTTTTTGCGGAGCACAATTTTTGGTGAGGAAGGGCCATGATTTTAACTGTAGGTACCATCCTTAAATTTCCCTCGTGACACTGAGGAAAACCCTCAGCAAACGTAGTCTCGATACCAGGATTGAAGAGTTTACAGTTATGCAACCTCTTACGAAACCAAAATTATATGCTAAGAAAAAATATTCGGTAATATTTGCTTCCACCAAACAAAGCGAATTTCAATAACCAGTTTACGTTTTCCGCATTGTTACGTAGTACTGTGATAAACAAAGAAATATCAGCCAATAACTTTGTGCCGAAAATTAGAAAAAAAAAAGAAGCAAAGACACAACCCTCTAACACATTAATTTTCGTTAGTGGGGACATGAATTAATGCACAAACACATTCACAAACAATGAGAATCGGCTTCTTTGGAAGTTATGGTTCTCTAATAAGTAAAATGACAACACATCCTTTTTTTATTGCTTAGTAATACAACACAACACAAAAACAGAAAGAAAGAAAGAAAAATCAAGTTTGTTGACACGGTTGCACGAAAGGAAATAGCTACTGTTTTCTGGAACTGAAGACATAGACAATCCAGAAACATTGTGAGCTTTAAGAAGTTCATTTGTCACATCTTTAAAAAAAAGTTTGCACCTAACTTTTTTAAAAGACTGAAACCGAGAGAGTTGGTTTAAATAATAAATTTTAAACAACATTTTTCAAACTTAAAAAATAAATTTTAAACATTTTTTAAACACCACAATCCTTCTGAATTGTGGTTTGTACATCTAAGAAATATAAACTGAATAAAAATTGTATAAACGGAGAGACACTCGGAAATAATTTTAAAAACTTAGCCTAAAGTCAAGAATTACTAATTGTGACGATAGCAACTAACTACAAATTTTATTCAAAATACTACATTCACAATTATCTGTACTCTTAATTGCTGCTTTATATAAATCAGTAACAGATGTCTTCTTATAGTAATTACTAACAGTAAGTTTAATAATAAACTAAAACTAAACTAGGTGCCGCGACAGCCTGTCCTGTCAGACGGCTGTATTACGTTCAAGTAGAAAGTTACATGGTCAGCGTAACGCCTCTTCGTAGCCGTGTGTCTGACTTTCATGACCACAGTCCGCTACTTCCTTTATTCAACTAACACCCCAATTGTCCTCACGATGCTGAGTCAACGCGGAAATTTTGAAGGTAGATCAAAGAAGGTAGAAGGCAACCAGGAAAGGTAGATCAAAAATGGTGTTTTGGAACTTGGTGTGTAAGGAGACTGGGGCATTGGGTTTGTTGATAGTGCAAAAGTGATGATGGTTGTTAATATGAAAATTCAGAGCACCATCTGTCCCCCCCCCCCCCCCATCACACAACTTCCAGGTTAGAATGTATGTAACACTAGAGGTGTCGCATGTACCCTTGGGATTTAGGGTGTACCGGCCATTAGCAGTATTAATAGTGACTGTAGGAGAGGTGATGAAAATGGAGCAGGTCTTACATCTGGATCTCTTCCATGCATGGGCACCGGTTTGCGGTGGTGGCGAGGAAGGATTCGTACGGACTAAAATGTTTCTAAGATTAGCTTCATGTATGATATCCTTATGTTATGGACTCATGATGAAACTAGTCTCAAGACATTACTAGAACAACTGAACCAATTCCGTGTTGTCCAGTTCACTTGGTCCATCTCTAACAAAAGAATCACATTCCTTGACGTGGACATCACCTTAGAAAACAACACTCTGACCACTTCCGTTCACATAAAACCCACCAACCATATGCAGTATTTACAATACTCAAGTTCCCATCCTTATCACACCAAGAAAGCGATTCCTTTCTCCCTTGCACTCAGAGGACAACGACTGAATTCCACCACCTCTTCCGCTGATACTTACAAACAACGCCTCCAGGAGGCTCTAGTCAACCGAGGCTACCCTTCTAACCTTGTAACCAAACAGATCCGCCGTGCATCCTCACATACTCAACCCACTCAAAAATCCAACCCACCGTCGCCCTACCCACCGGCTCTAATCACCCAGTTCCATCCTAAAATAACCAAGGTCAAACAAATCCTACACTCTAATTTCCACATTCTCCAATCTGACCCAGACACAAGATCAATATTCCCCACCAAACCTAGATTAGTTTTTCAACATCCAACTAATCTTAGAAACATCTTGGTCCGTACGAATCCCTCCTTACCACCACACCAAACCGGCGTCCAGATGCCAGAGACCCAGATGTAAGGTCTGCTCCATTTTCGTCACTTCTCCCACAATCACTATCAATACTGCTAATGGTCGGTACACCCTCAATCCCAAGGGTACATGCCACACCCCTAATGTTATGTACATCCTAACCTGAACGTTCTGTGATGCCTTTTATGTGGGGGGAACAAGTTGTGCTCTTAACATTCGAATTAATAACCATCGTCACTTCTGTACTATCAACAAACCGGATGCCCCAGTTTATTGCACACCGAGTCCCACAATACCAATTTTGATCTATCTTTCCTGGTTGCCATAATCCACATTTTACCCCTACGACCAGTACCTCAACACGCCGTCTTTGGGAGAATACCTTTATTCATGGTTTGAGCGCGAAAATAAAACCAGGCCTTAACCTTCAATAACTCTGGCTCCCCCCTTTCCCTCTACATTTTCAACATATTTCCATCCACGATCCCACCTTGTACTTACACGCCATAGTTATTATTTCAAGTTTCGGAAATCGACGCGCTACGGCAGTCAGTTGTTCTCCAGTTTTGATGCTTTGTCCGCTACGTGTCGCCACTGTCTCTTCAATCTTGTACTTTGTGAACACGTGAACTTCGCTCTCTTTCTTTACTTGAAAACGTTTAATACACGAAATATAGTGACTTTTTATATGTGAATATGTGTAATCTAATACGAAAACTATAAGCTGTAAGTATTATCCTTTTTTCCCCTTCATTTGTCTTAAATTTACCTTTATATATATATATCACTAAAAAAAAAAAAAAAGCCTGAAGGCCAATTTATGGTAAATTTAGAATAAAAAGGAAGGAATTTACTTCCAGCTTATTTGTTCCAGAGGAGAACATACACAAACACATAATAATACAATTAAACTGTTTCAATATTTCGAGCTCATTATTGGCTCTTAGTCATGTGGAGGGGAAAAGACGTCGTGCACGTGTAGAATGATCAAAAGACTAAAGAGACAGTGGCGCCACACGTAGCGGATGGCGCATCAAGCTTGCAACAATTGGCAAGTGCATAGCATGTAAGTTCAGGAGGAGATCGTGGAAGGGAATGTTGAAAATGCTGACCAAATGGGAAGTTTCGAGTTATTGAAGGTTACGGTCAGGTTTCATTTTTGCGCTCAAGTCATAAATAAAGGCCCATCTCACAGACGGCATGTTGAGGTGTTGGTCGTGGGGGGTAAAATGTGTATTATGGCAACAAGGAAAGATCGATCAAAATTTGTGTTGTGTGACTGGGTGTGTAAGGAGACTGGGGCATCTAGTTTGTTGATAGTGCAAACATTACAATGGTTATTAACGCGAATGGGGGAAACAGGTGGACCTCTCAACATTCGTATTAATAACCACCACCACTTTTGTACTATCAACAAATCGGATGCCCCAATCTCCTTACACACCCAGTCACACAATACCAATTTTGATCTGTGTTTCGTTGTTGCCATAATACATATTTTACCTCCCACGACCAGCACCTCAACATGCCATCTGTGATATGTGGCCTTTATTCATGGCTTGATGAAACCTGGCCTTAACCTTCAATAACACTAAACTTCCCGTTTGTTAAGCATTTTCACCTCCTGAACTTAAACGCTATACAGTTGTCAATTGTTCCAAGCTCCTGACTCGTACACGCTACTCCATAGTCAATTGTTCGAAGCTTGATGCGTCTTCCGTTACGTGTAGCATCACACTCTCTTAAGCCTTTTGTTCATTCTACACGTGCACGTCGTCTTCTCTCCACATGACTAAAAGCCAATAATGAGCTCGAAATATTGAAACAATTCTATCGTATTATTATGTATTTGTGTATGTTCTCTGGAACAAATAAGCTGGAACTAAATTCCTTCCTTTTTATCTTAAATATACCATCGCAGAGGAACGCCAATCTACGCAGGAAATTATCAAAATGAATTCCTTTTCCAAGTTCCCTTTCCATATCTTCTACTATATTTACTGAATCTGCAACTGAGATTTATTGTTCACATACAAGAACAATTTCATGCCTTTGGGACATCATCTGACTGCTTATGTTACGAAACCTTTCCATCTGATTGCTAACAGTAACGGAGAAACTTGAAGTACTACCTCATGCACTTTTAAAATCCTGTTGATGCCAGAAATGACATTCAAAATTGAACTGAATATTGAAATTTCAACATTAATAATAATTTAACAATAAGGGATTTCCCTAAAATTGGAGATTCGGTGGGACTCAATTGTGATTATTATTTAACTCAGTTCTAAACGCTGAATCGAACTAGTCAATATAATTAGTCAGACAAACGTCGAAAGAGAGTCATAAGCTTCCCTAGTTTAATTAAAAATGGTAATAAGTTGTACGTCCTTAAGTAGCCTGCAAAAATTGTGTACGAAATAGTCAACGCTGTGTACTGTTAAAGTATGTTAAAATTGAGGGAATTAACCTGTATAACGTGAGGAGCTATCTAAACCGCTCCGCAACTAATGTTGGCAACTGAGAAATAAACCATATGTAGCTTCCCTAACACGGAACATGTCTCGTTCTTTTTCAAATTTGAATTAATTTGAATTTAATTCTTAAGGCCTTTTGGCAACTTTGGCTCAGGCCGGATGCATGATGATGGAAGATTGGTGGAAGGAAGAAAGTGGGAGGAAACGGGAGAACCTCAAGAAAACCCACGCACTCGGTGTTTGTCCAACACAAAGCCCACATGACATAAGCAGGGATCGAACCGATGGTTCCAAGCTCCAGATGAGCGCTCTACCATTGAGCCACCGCGGCCCTCATTCTTTTTCGAAGATGATATATTAGCTCTATCATATATTTTGTATTATCAACTGATACACCTTTATTACTTGCTTCAACCATATGATCTGTTCGCTAGACATTCCTCTATAATTTGCCTCCTTTAATTACATTTATGGAGCATATTTATTATAATGTCTTGTGTATCACAGTTATCCAAAGTTGTTAAGCCAAACAACTAGTTACAGTAAAAACAGAAGTCGCTATCCTTCCTAATTGTTCCGATTTAATATATCTGATCTGATCTGCACATTTGTCCATCACTGCAATGTCTACACTAGGTGACGAATATACCCAACCGATTTGTCTTTACTACCCCTCCCCCTTTTTATATAAAAGATATTTGCTATAAATAATATCCCCCGAAGAATATAAGTTGTTCTTTGATTACTCAAATGTTCGATGTTTCGGAATTATCATCTGCAAGAACAAGAAATACGAACTAGGTAAGTGAGTGAAAGCTTGTATGTGTCATCAAACAAAACCTATCATCAACGGATTCTCAAAACTAATGCATGGGTGGACGTGCCACCTGCCGTAGATAATTTCAATTAGAAGAGGTACAATGTATCACGATTCTTCAACAAAGTCAAAAGGTTTACAGCTCTATTGCGACGTTTAGCAGTCAAATGATTATGACTGCGTTCGATTCGGAGTATAGCATTCGGTGATATACGACTCCCAACTTTTCGATAAAATACAACATACTACTTTGTTGATTGAATATGTCCTTATTTCTCACATTCACATCAATGGTAAATTTGTACCTTAGTACCAAATACGTCATTTTGTAGGCGAAGAATATGTTTCTATTTAGTGATTATTCATGCCAATAAGACTGAAATTTAAAAAAAAAGTAATTTGTGAAACAATATTCATTTTCTCCATCAATAGGAATAAGAATATTTAATTAATACCGGACTGAGAGTGAAAGGCTGATACAAAATGACGTGAGATTTCATATTTGTGAAGTAATTTTGACAACAGGAAGCACAAGAAGAGGTTTTAACTTCAGAAACTGTTTGAAAGCTTTGAACGATGATACTTTCAGAGTAATACATCATCTTCAATACACAATTTTAACTTTTGGTTTCTTTTCTCAACACGAATTTATTCACGTGATTTTTCAGGACACTCACGATTAGATAACACATTTATTATTAACTTAAACTTCGTCTTTTTCAGTAGGTTAAAACTAGATCGTTCTTGGGTGTTATATCAGTCTAAAGCATTAAGCATGTCTGCAACTTTTGACATGTATTATATTGTTTCTCAAACATCCTTACGTTGTTTCTTTTATTATTATTTTATTTTAATTTTAATGTAATATGTGTCAAGATGTTACAGTTCCTTTTCTTTCGAAACGTTTAACTTATGTTACAATATTTTTTACCATTATAAAAGTGTTCATGTTTGTGACAGGCAAACTGCTCGATGGCAAATTACGTTTCGTTAAATCTTTAATATTCACATTTATTTGACTTCAATAATTCATCAAGTTATCAAATATTGGTAAACCCTAGGAAACGAAATTTACGTTAGAGTATCAACAAAAGGAACAAAGAATAATGTTGAGGCTTAGTTTTACAATACAGATTCACTTCAAAATTGGTGGGACCACTAGCATTAAGAGAAAGATAAAGTAAATATTATGTTAAAAATGTTTCAATAGTTGAAACTGGATATTTCAATTGTTTACTAATTCACTTACAATTGGCTTTCGATGTAACGTTGAACGTCCAACAATGAAGTAACAATAAACGAGTAACAACTTAAACGAGTCAAGATAGTTTCGTTGAAACACTTCATTTCCATGAATCTGAGGGAAACATTTAGCTAAGAACTACAAATTCTTACTTCTTTCTCGTATTACTGACATTCAAAGTAGCCATCATAGAACCATAGGGATCCACATACACTTTCGTAGTAAAATCCGAAGTTGAAAATTTCGAAGTTATTTGAAAAAGAAAATCTGAAGTTCCCAATTTATTTTGTAAAATATATTTATAGGTTAAAGAAGAAGAATAAAATGAACGTGCTTTGCAGGAAATATTGAACTTTATTTTTGTGGTAATTCGGCAGCACTTATTTCACACAAACTTTAGTCTATGATTTTTGTTACAAGAGCAGAACTGAATATAAGAGTTTTGCGTGTACCATTCCAATTTGCCTTATCGTAAACTCAGACTGAAAACATTTCAATCTACCATTTTTAAGCTATAGTGGTGATTTGTCAAGAAACGTATGGCTAGCTTCTAAAGTTCGTAAGTTTATCTCAATCTCAGTTTTAAGATAAGAAAAATCTAAGAAAATATGTTCTTATTAAAGACTCGAAATTTTAAATGACGACAATGTGTGTTTGCATGCACTGAAAAGTAGCCTTTCTTTCAAGCTTTGTAAATCCTGTTAGAAAGTATGTGTTAGATATCTTACGTTTCACAGAGAATGAAGTAAATAAGATTTTGATAACAGTTCCAACGCACTAACTGCGTGACAACATTTCTAAATTAAATACTCATCATTTTGTTTCCTTAGAGCGAACATGGCTGTCAATATATATAACGTATATCTATCTGTATTGCAAGCTGAAGAAACTTATACTGAGAAGATATGAGTTCAATATTTTGTTTTGATCGTTTGGAAAGCTTCAACTCCACACTAATTTCTGCTTACCAGAATCAGGAATTATAGTTTAAAATGTCCATCATGCTGTTCCTCAAACATTTCCCAAAGCATAAATATTTCTCTTATTTTCTCTCTCTTAATTCATTTTGTACTTTCGAAAAAAAAAAACAGCTTATCAACGCAAAAGTTACAACAGAATAACAGTGAAACAAGCAGACGAGAAAAATGCCTAAAATTACCCAGTTTGTTAATACACGTATTATCCATTACAATTATATTTTTCTTCTTTTTTATCATTAAGTTTAGACACTAATTACAACTATTCCAAATTTTCACGTTGCAATAATTTGAAAAAACTCCTATTTTAAATACTCTTGCATTAATTATATTTAAACTTACACCAACTATGGCTACACACAAAATATATATAGTTATCTTTCTTTCTGTTAACGTTGATTTTATACAAAAGATATTACATTAAATTCTTGCGATTCTTTCAGTAACTGACCATGGTGGCAATCTGAATAACATTAACAAACTTCGCGTATTTTGTGCAAGGAGTCTCTAGACAAGTCATATCTTTATAAGAATATCGATTATACTGCAATGAACATTGAAACCGTTTTCATAAGAATACCTCTTCGTAACTTTAAGTGATATAACTCAGTGAAGTGAACAAATGAAAAAAAAAAGTAAAGTTCGGCTACAGAGAATTTTGGTTTAAATTTTTCATTAAAGAAATTATATTTCCGTATTTAAATATCCTCATATCGACGTGTGTTTCGTTCTACATTACATCGAAAGCATTTTTCATACACAAGAAACGAACATGGGTATGTACCTATATATGTAAAAGGCTGTGCTCATATCCAAGAATATTTTTTTTAAACAAATACCAAATCATAAATAGCATGCGTAATTAAAAAGCCTTAATAGACAAATGCAAAACAATTAGATAGATAGGAAAGGAAAGCCTCCACTACTAATTTACTTTACAAGAAGTGCTTCAGAGGAGTTGCCATCAAACTGTAAGGAAGGTGTTGAAATTTCTTTTTCTTTCTTTCCTAAAATTACTATAATCTTAAAGGAGTTATTACCTCACCTTTTATAAGTGGAATACTTTCTTCCAAGGGGGATGGAAGCATTTGGCCATGATGAACTCGGCACTCTGGTTTCTGCCCTCCATCGTGCCTGAAACTAGGAGCAAACAACCCCTAAATCCTGCTAACATCATCAAAATGAAAAAATGGCGGAACGGAAAAGACAACAAATGTCAAATGACTAACTAACTTTTGGAAATAAGCAAGCTAAACCAAAACGAAGAAACGGCAATTTTCAGAAAATACATTATACTAAAAATCGAAAAAAATAGCAAAATTATCTACAAGAAACATTTTGTAAAAGCTTTTTAAGTTAATGAAAGAGACAAAAGTTTGAACTAATGAAGTGAATTCATCAAATGAGACACAAAAATAATTCTGTAATTTATTCACCATCACCATCAAAGTTTATAAGCACATTCTTCATGTTTATTCTGTGCTATTACGGCAACATTTTGTAAATGTACTGGAAATAAGGATTTTCAGATTGGATACGCACGATTATAAATTCCTTCTCCACTGCAGACATTCTAAGTTAGGAAATCCCCCACCCACCCCACCCCACCTCCACTTAGTTTTGTGTTCGCTTATTATTTTGCTGTTGTTATGCGCAATTCTTGGGATTTTCAGATTATTCGAATTTATTTGTAATATGTTGTCCCTTAGAGCAGTTGAAATTTCCGATGGGGAGACAGGTAAAAACGGAAGTTCTTAAGTCAGTGAGAATTTACACAGTCCCATATTTCTTGTAGATGAGAAATTATATTTCCGTATCTTTGTTCTCTGTTTTCACTCTCAAAAGCGATTAAAATAATATCTGATTTTTTTAAATTCCATTAAAAACAACATCGCCTGACAAGGAAAGATACCGCCATCCAGTTAGAGACTGTTTCCCTTCGGTTTTGAACGAGATTCTAAAAGCGAAAATATTAATACCCTGTCCTTTATTTGTTTCCCATCTTCTCGTTTTTATTCCTTAGGAATCATCATTTCCCATTGTTTCACTGAAATCCCTACTCCATTCGATATTCGCCTTGTCTACAGGCATCTTTCGAAAATTGAAACTTAATATTTCTGGCCTCTACACAGCATCTTCATATTACAGGCTAATCTCATACCGTGTACACGGGGAAAGGAATGGGGAAGTTGGGGAAAGAAAGAGGTCGAGATCTTTGCCTCATTTCAGGGTACCAACCTAACATTCGTCTAGTGTTACTAAGGGAAATGAGTTAAACTTGAGTCAGGGTGGTCGATCTACGGTATTTGAAACCGAGATCTACCAATTACGAGGCAGATACCTTCACGCTCGGTACTTTTGAACAATTGAATTGCAAATAATGTGTAAATAATAATGAACACTGTGTAAATAATAGAAGACGTCAAGATATGAATATACTTCTATCAATAAAAATATTAAAAGTTCTTTGAAAATACGAAACTATGAATTTAAAAAATTTTCATATGCTTTCTAAAACCTCTTAAGGTTAATGTAAACCAACGATCTCCAACAAAAGATGGCAGCACTACCTACGTATATGTCTAATGTATTTTTATCGTTGCACGAAATTTCAATGCTGTTCCTACAAATTCAAGTCTAGAGAGTTCTAACTTTCAGGGAACAAAGTTCATAAGCTTACTTCTTTCTTTTCTATTTTATATGGCGTTTGAGAGTAGATATACTCTCATTCTTGCCTATAAAGTTCTCTTCGGGATCTCTTGTCTTCTTCATTTTTCTTTTGTTGGGTGATTTTATGGTCTTGCTATATTGCCTTTGGTCCAATTTGCCCGGATTTCCTTTATTTATTTTAGATGAAGTAAGTTTTGTGGGGTAAATAAAGGAGCTTAAATACTTGATTCTATGATACTTGATTTGAAAAACTAATAGAACTTTTTACATTTATAATATATAGGTTTTGATATTCACAACAACAATCAAGCGATTTCAACAATGAACAAAAACGAAAATAAAAAAAAAACCGGCATTGATCGAACTCTTGAATTGGTTATGACTTACATTTCATATAAATCTCAAATGAACTGATTATAGAGTTCATACCATTAAATTAATCCTGTAACTTTATGTAGCAAGGTCGTTAAGACAATAATGAACTTTGAATCAACTTCTCTCGGACAATGAAGGAATTTTAGCCGTTATAAATGGAAGTACGTACATTACGATTATTGTGGAATCTTTATCTTACAGATAAACTAAACTGGTGGAAAGAGTACTTTCTCACTTGATGGCTACCTGGTCCTCATATCACCAATAATCATAAATGGAATGGAATAGATCTTCTTTCCCTGAAAATTAGAATACTCTAGGCTTGAATTTGTAGTAGGAGCAGCACTGATATTTCGGGCAACGATAAAAATACATTAGACATACCGTCATCAGTGGTGAAGTCGATCATTACTAAATGCTGTAATTTTGCACTCTAATCACTTGGTGGTTACATGAAATAATGGTAATACCTTAGTATCATTGACACTGAGGTACTACCATTGTTTCGCGCAACCACGAAGTGATTTGAGTGAAAAGTTACATCATTTAGTAATGATCGACTTCACCCCTGATGACGGTATACGGAAGTAGTGCTACCATCTTTTGTTGGAGATCGTTGCTATGCATTAACCTTAACAGTTTTTATGGTCTTCAATAAAATTAACTCGGAAAATATAACGATTTTAAAAATTAACACTATCAATTATAACTTATGATAAATAACTCCTTTGAGAACATGATCTTTGATTATTCACATCAGGCATGTACTTATATTATTGTCGAGTTCCTTCATAAAACATTTCCTTTCAATCACTCAAACATCCTCGTACTTGTTCACACAGAATCATCCTCAATGCAATCTGTACTTTCTTTTCTTCTATTTTTATAGGTTTTTTTACCTTTTAGATTCCTTTACAGCGAACCCTTATAATTCCACTCATAGTGTCTGTCCGTGCCCAGAAGTTAAATCTCAGGAACTACAAAGTGTCGTTGGAAAGGTCCTGACTAGACTAGCTTAGAGCGGCCAGAACCATCTTGATTGGTGCAGCAGTTCACTGTTGCCAGCCCATTTTTTTAAAAAATAATCAATTATTTAACTTGCTTGTATTCAGTTAGACCTAGCTGCGCCAAACGTGGCATAAACATTATTCGACAAAACATAAATGTACTGTGCGTTTGCCCTACCTAAGCACTGCAGTTATAAGCGTTGCCAACCTATTTTATAAAAGTTAAACAGTTTTTCAATTTTAATTTATATTCATGGCCTTTTAGCAGCTACGGCTCAGCCTGGGATAAGGTAGGGGAAGATGTACGAAAGAGTCGGCCAGGGTCTTAGTGGAAGGTACCATCCCGACATTTGCCTGATGTGATTGAGGAAAATTCTCAGTCAGAATGGTAGGTCGCTGGTATCGAACCTAGGACCTCTCGAATGCGAAGCGATCATACTCTATCAACTGAGAGGTTTTTCTTTTCGTAGTTGTCGTCGCTTATATTATTTGGGCTGATATAAATTTCCTATTTTGCTTCTTACTCCTTCTAGGAACTTAATACTTTTGTCATTTATCTTTCCGTTTGAGCCTCCTCCAAGACCTCATCGGTAGCGCGCTCACCTTCAGTGCGAACTGTACGTAGTTTTATTTCCAGTTGGGGTTCAAGATTTCGGTATCGTAAGGACAGTTCAGGAGCTACTTGAATGTAGAAATAGGGGTCATAAAATATATACGCCTATAACAAGATGTTGCCCTGGCCTCCTAAACCCTCTATCTGAATGTAATACAGTCGTCTCAGACAAAGGCCTTAAGGGGATGTCGTGTCGCCCAATTTAGTTTTATGATTTTTCTTTACCACAGAAGTGGCAATCCCAGATTCCATTTCCTCCTTTTCTTATAGCTCAAATGTTTCCTTTACATGTGTTCTAGTTTGTCCGAATACATTTTCCTTCGCATTCCCACTTTGTTTCATATTGTAATGAGGCCGATTTTGAATTAATAAAAGTAAATTTCAAATTACATTTTTCCTAGTTTGAAATGTTACTCTCACCAAACTTTAATACATACAAATTATCGTATCATACTTTCATAAAGTCGAAGATATGCAGAAACAAGTACAGGTACACAATAAGGGTATTTTTCAAAATTTCGTAAAACTTTTTTTTTTAATTTGACCCTGTTTGATAGTTCCGGTGTCAGTGTTATTGAAAAAGGAACTTCGCGCGACTTTCTATCTTTCTGTTCTTTCAGCGATTCCAGCGACAAGCCCGAATTTAGTTACAGTCTTTGAAATTTTACAACGTGTACGACGTGAATAAACAGTGGATGTGTTGTTAAGGGTTTATTTTATCATTAAATAACTATGATTTCAGCAGCTGACTTAAGCAGATATTTATACAGGGTGTTCATTAAATAACAGAATGTTATGAAATAATTGTTACCCAAAATAATTACGAAAGATTTGTATTGTACAGATTGTTTACACATGGAATGAGAAAATGTATGACGTCATACATGGAGTATGATGTTGGCGAAATGACTGCGCGGTGCTTCTTGGGTGGCGACTAGACGGCAATAGACACAGTTATCATACATTGAGGGATAATCACACTTAGCTCATAAACGGCTTGAGGCTATAGAAATCGGCGATAGGTGCTATGGTTTATGGTAACCCTACTTCAGTCAAAAACATTTTTACCCATCATGTAAGAACGGTCCACCCAATGTCAACAAAAATTGATATAGTGATGTAGAATGGACAATTCTCCATATTTAATCATAAAAAGAACTAACTCTTCAAGTTGCCTACCGTTTGTATGGAGAGTTGTCCAGTCTATCACTATACCAATTTTTGAAGATACTGGGCGATCAGTTCTTATGTGATGGGTGAAAATGTGCTTTTGATTGAAGTACGCTCACCATACAACCTATCACCGCTTTCTATAGCTTAAAACAACCTACTGACTAAGTGTGATTATTCTGCAAAATATGAAAACTGTGGTCGGTATTATCGTCTACTCGCTATGTGAGGTCATTATTTGGCTAACATCAAACTGTATGCATAATGTCATCCGTTTATACATTTTATCATTTCATCTGTAAACAATCTGTACCATAAAAATATTTCAAATAGTTTTGTTGACCAGTTATTCCAAAACGAAATCATGCCCTTATCTAAAGAACATTCTATTTAAAGAATAATTATGACTAAAATGCAATATCATCGAACATTGGGTTATATCTTAAGTACATCTGACACTTTCCTTATTGTGCTCCAAATTTACTGGAAGGAGAATTATATTCTACGCTTACCTTCAACGTGGTACACTTTCCTCGCTGGCATCGAATCTTCTAACACATTAGCAATTACAAACACGACAAGTTTCGCCAGACAATGCATTGGCTTCCTCAGGTGAAAAAGTTGAGGGAATAAAAGGCCGTCCGCAGATATGACCTTTGTCAGTTTTCTTCGCAGGTGGAATAAAAAATGGCGGTCCTAAGCGGAAACAAGGTAGTACATAACCAAACACACAGTTGTTCATCGAAGTCCTTCTGTTTTAGTATCTGGCAACAGCATTCCATTTCGCAACGCAGTGTGGCAACATTGCACCGACTTTGTTTCCGCTTAGAACCGTCATTTTTTATTCCACCTGCAAAGAAAACTGACGAAGCCCATATCTGCGGACGGCTTCTTTTACTCCCTCAACTTTTTCACCTGAGGAAGGCAAATGCACTGTTTGGCGAATCTTATCGTGTTTGTAATCGTCAATGTATTAGAAGTTTCGATGGCAGCGAGGAAAGTGCTGAGGAGAAAGCGAGGAGATGTTGAAGGTAAGAGTATAATTTGGTCCTCGCCACGTAAACTTACATTCAGAATTATATTTTCACCGTTTCTCTCCATTTCACTCTACGGAAGTCTGAAATTTATTCTTATTACAGTTATATTTCTGAAATCTTTTGACAGTTAAATATGTACCTTCTCCGAATTTCCTTGTCATTAGTGTGCACTATTTTCTCGTTTACGTAACAATTCAACAAAAAAAAAATTCAATGTACTGATCTCAAAAAGTCCAAGACTGAAACAACATAGTCAAAATAAGAAGAAACATTCACATAGTAGAAGGCTTACAGCCAGTGTCCAATTTCTCGGAAAGGGGAAGAGTGCCGTAGATTTTCCCGTATGCCTGAGGATTTCATCCCCGGTTGTTTATTCCGAATATTATCCCATACAGGAATATTTTTATTTCTACCCAAACGGGTAAAAAAGAAAAGGTAAAGCTATACCCTGTGCGACACGCAAGCGCTGGAGTGCTCCACATATTCTCGATCTACGATACAAAGTGAGGTGGGGTTGCCAGTACCACGCTCGACCAACTTTACCTTCCAAGGTGACCAGGAGTACCAAGGACACTGGTACTCAATTTGATAGGAGGCTGAGTGCATCTCAGTGCGCCAGGCATGGGAATACTACGAAAAAATTCTCCAGTGTCCTGGCCGGGATTTCAACCCGGGACGCCCGATTTGTAGTCAGGTGCGCTATCGCCTGAGTCACACAGGTAACATGTTGAAACTTACTATCAGCCACTAGTTTTAGGATCCCCCTTCGTAATTTATAATAAATCAATCACTGGTTCGAAAAGAAGAGCTCTGACCTTGAGGGAACACAGTGCGTCACAAGGAGAGGATGAATAAGTTTTGCTTCCTTCTATCAATATCCCTCCCCCCCCTCCTTCCATGTCGTTCTAAAATTAGCTGTATAAGGTTTATGTGAAAGTGAGCTGTGTTGCGAGCGATAGATTCTAGGATTAATTCGAGGAAGAAGCCACATTATTCGAGGAAGATCTACGTTGTACAAAGCCACACGAGGCGTATTATTCATAGCATCCTGCAATTTATGGATGCTGAAGCGAAAAAGGGATCACTAACAATTCCTTTACAAAAGAATCCAGAAGATGGTTGGGAAGCAACTAAAGTATCTCTGGCAACAATTGAAGGAGTAAAACAAGAATCTGTCAAAACTGGTGGTCAACTATAAACGGCCGGGAAGAAAAGAAAAAGAAGAGAAGAAGCAGTTGATGACTTTGATGAAGTAGGAGAACAATACTATATCGTATCAGTTTAATTTACAAATTCTGTTTTTTTCTGTTCCTGTTTATTTGTGTCATGCTTCCTCACGTCAGTAGCACGAGAGATGGGATAAGAGACATTTCTTAACCTCTAATTTCGAAAACACACACCAGGACAGGCTGTTCTTTCAGGATTTTGCCCAAAGAAAAAGCACTCGTTGCATGCTTTGTAATCAGTTGTAAAATTGTGTTCCTTGTCACCCACCCATTGCATTCTGTCTTTACAGCAGTCGAAGAAAGCAAAGATGGTGAGTTATTTTTTACCTTTGGGGCATAAATGATCTCGGAAAATAATCGCATTAGGGCAATACGGTGGTAGATTTCTGCATTAATATGTACGTACCAAAATACTTAAGAAGTTATACAGTTGGAAACATTTCCAGTTCAAGGCAAATTAAGGAAAATATACTGCCTGTCAAGGCAACTACTACATTTTCCCAGAGCTAAACTCTTCTGAAGTTGACTTTAGCATCAGTTCCAGCATCATTAATGAACAACTAAATAGCTGAACATAAGCACACATTTAAGTTTGTATTAACGGTAAATGTTACGATAATTTTAAGTAATTTCACACCTGCCATAATATTAAAAATATTTTGTAATTTAATTATGAGTGGTTCTTATTTAAACTATCTACTTAAGAGGGCTCCTTGCTCGAACCCTCCCGTTTTTTAACATTTTTCAAAATATTTCAAAAACTAAGAGTATTATCAAAAATGTAAATTCATAGCGCACTAGAACTTACGAATTACTATGGAATGCAATGGATAGCGATCTCGAGATCGTGTCCATTGACGAGTGATACGTTTTCAAAATATAAGACGTCATTATTTAATTGAAGTCTGAGCACTCATCAATCGATAAGATTTCGAGATCGCTGTCCATTACATTTCATAGTAATTTGTAAGTTCTAGTGCGCTAATTTATATTTTTTATAGTACTCTTAGTTATTGAAATATTTTGAAAAATGTTTAAAATGCGGGAATGGAGCGAGAAGCCCTCTTAACGACACACACTGTGTCCAGCACCGTTCAGGTTTGATTGTGGTTTATTTGTAGTTATTTAATTCTATTGTCTTTCCTCTCGAAACTTCTGAACATATTGAACGTTTTATCGACTTTCTTCTTTATAAATGTCTCTTCTGCACATGTGTACTGAAAATGTTGGAATTAGAAAGCTCAACACAAAGTACGAGGGAGGACCCAAAAGAAACCGGAATTGTTCTCTGGTTGCCGGATCCGTTGTAGTGCGTGCTCCCGCCACGAGATGCCTCTTGCAGGGACCCTTCTGCATTTGTCTACCGACCAGCGTTATCGAGTGAAGTCGTGGTGCCACGTAATAAATAGTTTTGTTAAGCGCCTCTCGCTTGTTCGGCGATTTTTGTGATGACTGAAAAGTGGAAACAACGCGTGAGGCTATGAAATTCTGTTTTCTGTTTGAGAAAACAGCTGTTATGCTTGAAACGGCTTACAAGGAAGCTGCTCTGAGAAAAACAAAATTTTGCTAGTGTTTTTTCCGCTTCGAGGTCACTTGAAGACCAGCCCTGCTCAGGGCGACTCTCGACCTCCCGAACGGACAAAAACATCGCCAGAATTCGTGGACTGATTATGGAATCCTGTCACTGATAAACCACTGATAAACTTGTGGATTTGTTTGGTGCGCTCTGGAGTTCCTGCCAACGGACTTTGAGCAAGAAATTGCAAATGAAAAGAGTTGCAGCAAAACTCGTGCCTCAGCAGTAGACAAAAACTTGATTGTGAAACAATTTTTAACGGAAAACAACATTATCAAGCTTTTGCACCCGCCATATTCACTCAAACTTGCTCCGAGTGACTTTGTTTTATTCCCCCGAATGAAAATAAATCTTCAAAAGAAAACTTTTCGCAGATGTGGAAGAGGTGAAGAAAAATTCGATGGAGCCATTAAAGGTATCACTTGGCAACACGACTGCTTCGAAAATGGAAAACTCGTTTAGACCGGTGCTTTTCATCAAATAGACAGTACTTTGAAAGCGATTTAAGTTGTAACACCCAAAAATAAATATACACAATTTTATTACAAAATTCCGGTTTCTTTTGGGTACCCCCCTCGCGTACTGAGTTATTCAGTGGTTCGATGTGTTGATTTAAAGTAGTAAAACATGACGATGAACCAAGAATCGAAATATATTGTATAGTTTATGGTTTGAGCTTGTAGTGTGTGTTTCTAGAAATAATTCTTATAACAGTTTTGGTGTTTCTACAAGTCTGTTTTATCCGTGATGTCACGCGTTTTGTACTGAAGTACTGTAGCTGCTCTTAATCGTTCATTAAATTGATATTGAAACTTATGTAATCAATTCGACGTTTTATGTTGCGCCATTTTGCATACCTATATTCCTAACAACAATGCCTATTAAGAACCATAAATGCTTTCCAGAAAAGGATTGTCTGGGATATTAACATTATAGAAAATACTTTGTTGGGCTGGAGCTTAGATACGCCTCCGCAGCGTAACCTAACCTTAGCAGGAAAGTCATCGTATAGGCTGACAATAAAAAATCCGGCAACCTCGGGACCTGAGAAATGTTGGATTTTCGAGCAAACATTTCTGCAAAACCACGGACATGAGTCACGAGAAACATTTCTGCAAAACCTCAACTGCATCTTTCCCGTCAAATTCACTTGGTCCTTCTCCAGGGAACACATAACTTTCCTTGATGTGGATGTCTAGCTCAAGGACAGTCGACTTGAGACAGGCGTTCACATCAAACCTACCAACAGCATGTAGTATCTCCATTTCAACAGCTCCCATCCATACCATACCAAACGCTCTCTTCCATACGCTCTTGCTGTCTGGGGCTCCCGCATCTGTTCCTCTGATGACCTGCTCCGTAACTATTTCATACCCTCTCCTCAGCTCCCACTAACTGTGGATATCCCAAACACCTAATCCGTAAACAACTAGACCGTGCCCGTGATCACCCAAACTCCAACCGACCTCCCCGCAAAGATTCCTCCGCTCCCAATCTTTTCACCCAGTACCACCCCAGCCTTTAGGCTCTACAAAAGCTCCTCAAACTGACGCACCTCATACTCACTGCGTTACCTGAAAACTGAAACAGTTTTCCCGTCGTGCCACAAAACAGTCTACAGCAGACCTCCGAATCTCAACACGATTCTCACCAGAACTGGAACAATCCCACCCGCTTCCCCTAAACCTGGTAAGAGCAATAGACCCCGCTGCACTACCTGTCCTATCTTTGATCCCAGTCTGATCTTCGAACATCCTGTCACTCACAAGACGCACTCTTTCTGTCACTCCGGCAGTTGCATATCTTCCAACCTCATTTATCTCCTACTCTGTAACCTATGTTCCGCCTTTTACGTTGGGGAAACCCAAACTTTAACAATCCGCATGAACAACCATCGCTACTCCTCCAGATATCCACTTCCGCACCTCCCCATTCCCGAACACACTTCTTATCACGACTACACCTTTGACGAAACCTTTCGAGTCAGCATCCTGAAAGTCCTGAACCCTGACTCACCTCCCACAGTTAGAAAGAGATGGGAACAGACGTAGTTCTCTATCCTTTTCGCCAACCATGAACACGGCCTCAGCTGACTGTAACTCCCTGCAGCGCAGTGTCTTCTTGTTCTTCCATTCTCTTCAATGTTGTCTGTCTGTTCTCCCTTTCCTCTTTATCTTCATTATTTTTATATTATTTTTATTATATTCCTCTTCCCTCTGATTCCTTATCCTCTTATTTCTTTAGGAAGCCTAAAGCCTAGCAACCTTCGCAGTTTCTTCTCCATTTAGTGTTTTCCTCCGACACTTCTAGTCATTTTCCCGCCTCCATAGTCACTCTGTTATCCAGCATCGTTGGCAACATGACGTCTTAGCCAAAGTCCCGCACTAGTCCACTCTGTCCTTTTTTTCTCTCCTACCATGTGAAAACGGTTTTGAGAAACGTTGTCGCTTCTTTATTGTGTTTGTGAAGTTCCTGTACACCTGTCTTAGTATTCTCCAATGTAAGTATCATTTTTTTCTACCTTTCTTACCATCTTATATATATTACGCTGCAAATATTTAACAGAACACCTGTACAGCGCTTTAAAGAAAGAAAATGAACACAAATTGAAAAACAAATGAAATTTTAATGTTCAACAACTAACTAAAGTATTGTAGTTCTACAGAATGCTAATTCGACTAAATAAAATAGTTCAACAGAATTTTAATTCAATACTGAACCCTCGACAAAAATGTAAAACAGCAGATTCCGCCTCCCCAAATTAAGATATTTTTGTGAAATTAGAATCATTTTTGGCAAAATTGTATGCATTTTACGTAAATTTCACACCCAGACAAACCTCGGACCACCCCACTTCCCGAAACAAACTTCTCGGTACGTGCCTTCTAGAAAGTACACGAGTTCCCACACGTTCTAGCAACTTTCCCAAGATACATACAACCTACATTGTCAAAGTAACTAACAAGCATTTGAACAGATTTTTCAACAACTGCTCTCTCGCCAATTTTGTTGCGAATCTAGGGGGAACAGTACTAAAAAAAAATACCAAACAAATAGACCGACTGTTGAGGAAACCCAGAACAGCAGGAATATCTAAATCTTAAGGAATGCTAATAAATTGTATAACGACACTCTAAGTAATAAGAAGGCATTCCACAACATAAATAAGGGCAATACAAAAATGGATAGACCTGCAATCTTTTCCTAAAATATCACGTAAATTTAAAAATACCTTTAAAAATACAACCTACCTAAAAATGTTGTGAAAATTTTGACAGAGCATAAAAGTAATTTTGTTCCAAGCGATGAGTGTTCGGGTGTATATCATGTAAATTACGAATGTTAAAAAAAAAAAAAAAAAAAAAAAAAAAGTGCAGACTGAGGTAGCAGTGTGGCCTAAGGAGTCAGCTAGCGTCATACCAGATAACATTTAGATTAGATTTGTTAAGATTTTTATTGCATTTCGGCGACCACAGAGGATTGCTATTGAGCAATGTGGTATGGAACATGTCACATTATTAGGCAGTCGCACAATACAATGACAATAATACATAATAATGAGATATGGTAACAGTAACAAACATGATATTAGTATATACAGTGACAGTAATAAATGATTATAACAAGGTTCTGGGTTCGAAACCCAGCTATAGCATGGATGTTTGTAGATTTTGCAAACTTAACACCTAATAAAATCGAGTCGGGTTGAAGTTATTAGTTACTAAAATAATACAAATACAAAATTTACCGAAAGTATATTGATATTGCAAAGAGGAAAATATAAAATTAGGATAAAAGAACGCATTGGAGATGATTAAAAGAGTTCTCGACGCCAGGGCTAGTTAAACATTTTAAAGAAACCAAACTTAACATCTGGAATTTTACACAAACCAAACATCACGTTAAATATTTAGTATAAGAAATTTTCTACACTCATTGTAAAAGCTCCTAATCAAATTTAGACAAAATCAATTTAGATGCTGAATGAATGTATTTTCTTACACGATATTGAATTCAAGATGGTAGCAGATCTGTAAACGATGTAGTGGACACTTTATCATAGGAAGCACTTGGCAACTCTTTGACACTTCCGTTTCCTTTTTGTATATTTGACGTAATGGCGGTAGGTCTATCCACCACATTGAAATTTTATTAAATTTAATGAAAGTATGACTACACCCAGCTAGTAAGCATATCTGGTTGATACGTTCTTTTCTTATCTATCGCAATTTATCTCCACCACTGAAGGTGGCGGCATAGTGATCCCGAGAAGCTTTCGAACTGTGTTTTACATGCACTTAAAGGCGATCCTGACAGCTATTTCTCAAATAACTTGCTCCTACATATTTAACCAATTCTTATTTACCATATATTAAGCAAATTAATGTTGGCTATTTTGTAATTACAATGTACACATCATATCATGTAGCCAATTTCACTTTAGTTTCTTATGCATAATTATACAGGGTGGTGAAAAAAAGGTAACGAAAACCATGGTACTATTTTTACCTTTATATAGTTTCGTACCGTCTAATACTGTTATCAACCAATATCACTATTATACACAGCATTGTATACAATCATAACGACCATCAGTATTGTATATATTAATATCATCTTTGTTGTAATTATGCTACCATATTTTATTATTACTTTTTATTTTTCCTGTATTACGTTCAATGTTTGATGTCTTAATTTTTGTATAATCTTTGTAATAACTGACTTGTTCCATACCACTGTACGCAATAGCATGTATATGTGGTTGCCGGTACGCAATAAAAATCAACTCAAATAAGATGCACTTTGTCAATTTCAAACTGGACAAAATGGCTTATCAGACTCTCTATTGTACTATAAATATCATTGTCATTATAACTAACCAATGTTACTGTCTCTTGTTGATTAATGTCTTGAACTGAATAAATAGTAATTTAAAAAACAATTTCTGCTATGCTCAAATTCCAACATTGGGAGGTAAGTATCAACTAACTTACCCTTAAATACAGTGGATTGCTTTATTTTCTAAGTTTACGCTCATGTCTTCTTTTTAATTATCCATTATCCTTTGATAAAAACGACGTGGAATTCTTCAAAAAGCTTGGGATTTTAGTGCCTCGTCACAGAGATGTTTCTGTACTTACACAAGGGTAAGCCAGTTTCTGTTATATTGATTATACTGGACATCTCGCGTTAGTAACACGAGATCTCTTCTGTATCTATTGTTAAAAGTTCATCCGGCGCAAATTGGAAGCTAGGATAGGACTAATTTTAGCTTTCTTCATTTGATTGTTCTTTTTAACAGTCAGTATTTATCAAAGCTTTAGTCCAATCGTTTCAATATTTACATTCTGTGGTCCCAAGGCATAAGCTGATATGTCACAAAATACGATTTTACAGGAGAGCGTTTTGAAAAGTTTGAACTGTAATATAAAATCAGTAAATTAAAGTTATGCTTTAATATTCCAGTATCGTATGGGTTATTGTATTAGATTTAATTACCACTATAAATATTTTGATACTTTTTTTAAGTTTCTTAAAAAATGAGGGATATGTGACATATCATGTTATGCCAAAATCATTTTGTAATAATTTGGATAAATCGTCTTACTAAAGTATATGATATGTCAAAACTAAATTTACAGAACATGCTCAGTTTTTAATTTCTTTTACATAAAACAAGTTTACACTACTCAATATTTCGTCTGTTTTAAGTAATTCTTAATACACCCTTGATAACAAGGTATAGCGATCTATTATGGTATGCTTTATCATGGAGTGAGTCTTATAAAAAAGTTCAACTTTCTAAAATAAATGAAGCAAAAACAAACCTTACAGAAAATAATTAAAATAATGATGATTCAATACTATTGTTGCGTATTAAAGTAATTTTTTTTAAGTTCTTATTCCTATGGAAATAATCCTTTTCTCTTTACTAACAATATGTCAATTCACGGCACACTTGCACCTTCGTCTTCATCTGTACTACACACTTCTGGCAATACATCCTTTTGATGGGAATCAGTCTTAAGGGACTGGTAAAAGGGATGATACACTGGGTCCAATAGAGGAAGAAGGCTCAGGAGGTCTTGTTTTTTCTTCAATGATACATGTAGGGGCCCGTGATACAACAAACTTAATGTCGGCAGCACAGTACGTCCTCTCTTGTTTCTCCTCAGATCTATTTCTCGGAAAGGAGCAGTTTCATCCACAGAATCCTTGATGAGAGCAATGCCAAATGGAGCCGACTTCTTGTACTGCATCCAGCGAATCTGAAGCCAGTTTATTCCTTGCCCGGTATTATCTTTGGATCTCCGAACGAATTCCTTGGAGAAAAGCTCGGAAAAATTAAAGAAATTTTCTTGATTCATTTCAAATACTTTGAAGTTCTTCTTCCCACGAACAGATTTCACAAATTGAAACCAATCTTGTGGAATGTGTAATTCAATATCGGCATATTTTCTTGCACGCTCGATCCTGGCTTGATCTGAATCGCACTCTAAATGTGAATGCCCAGGGATCATAAATTTGTGATCAATTACCGAAATATTTATCGATAGTATTAACTGCATAGGATAACATTGCACACATGTTTGAATTTCTGTTTTGACCACTACACGAATCCGAGTACAAAATCACATGGTTCACTTCCGAGCTCACTGTTTGTAAATAATTGTATATACATGAAGCTATATCATTAGACCCACGTCCTCCAATAGCTTCATGCCACATGAAGCAAAAACATCAATCTTCTTTAGTCTCGTGCACAGTTAAATTGCACGTCCATAACTGCCGTTTGTAGAAAGCCACGTTCGAGGACAACGAAGGTGTTGGGAGACATTGTTGTAAATCGAATGCAATGGTTTGTGTATCGACCCTTGTTTTGGCAAGCAACTTGTCTTCTTTCTTTTTCTCATACAGTAAATTTGCTGCATCTTTGTGAACATTCAGCTGTCTCTCCTGTTCAGATTTTTCTTCAACGCTGGTTGAATTCCGAATGGAAACATGGAATCCATCACAAGTTTTGCAAGTATCTACAGATGGTTTCTTGAAAGATATATTTAATGAACGTAAAACTTCCCTATAATAGGTCTCGCCAACTGGTTTTCGAGACTGTAAAATGCATTCATCCTTGTACAAAGAATACATCTTTGATAAATTTAAGTTGGGAGGGAGATATTGCTTTGAGGTAAGTCTGCGACTATAATGGCTTTCATACAAAGGAAACGATTTGATATGGGTTTCGACAGCTTCCCTCTCCTCAGTGCTTTTCTTATTTCCTGGTACATGATGTCCTCTTGCATCAGACTGTATTATTCCTGTGTTCGATGATCGCTTTTTGTGAATAATAACGTCTAGTTTTCCTCTACCAATTGAAAACGTATTCATAAACAGCTTCTTACACACTGACACACTCTTTTCTTCGTAGTGAAGATGGTATTTAACTGTGATCAATCGATTATGTTGCAAATCACTTTTACCCCGACCTGTTCGGGTGACAGCTTTATTGACAATAACTAAACAATCTGCTAAATATTGATCTTGAACTTTATTATCTCCTAAATCCCAAAACGACTGAAAAAGTTCCTCCTGCTGCTGTTCACTTATTTTCTTTACACAAGACAATCTACAACAGAACGAAAGTGGTGAAAACACTTTAGCATCAATTCGTTCTTTACTCTGGTAACATATTCCTTTCCAGAATCTTTAGCCTTCTTCATTTGTAGCCGTCCACTACTCGCCGGAGTGGAGAACAAGTTATTACCGAGTACGGGATCGTTGTTGTGTCCCATTGACTTCAATTGATCTGATGTCCCTACACAAGAAGTTTCCATGCCTCTTCTTAACCGTGCTCTCCTGTTTCTTTTCTTCTTAATCTGAAAAGTATCATCTGATGAACTACTATCAGGATGCATCTCGTATTCACTTCCGGAATCTTCTAAAATAGCCAGAATTTCATCATTGTCCATTTTTATGTTTTAATGATCAGGTTGGTGATAAAAAGTAAAATGTGAACTGTTCTGTTTAAAGCGCACTATTTCTCTGGACAACTAAAGCAAAATAAGCCGAAGGACACTGTTACTGCTTTTTTTTTTAGTTTTTTTAAAGAGAAAAATATTTATAAAGGTCCGCAATTGCGTCTACAAACAACGAAAACAAAAGACACATTTTTCTTTCATATAATCGAAACCAATTCATTTTAGCCGACTTCTTTTTATGTAGCCGATTCTACCTTTAACAAAACAACTAGCGGCATATTATTTTCTCCATTGTTGGTAACTTTGTGTAACTGTGTAGTTTAAAAATCAAGAAAATTGAACATATCAGTTTCTGTCTTGGGGAAAAATTTACCTTAATTTCTGAAGAAAGCATGTTATGTCAGACATATCATGTTCTGCCACAATAAAATTTAAAAAAACTGACATATCAGGAATTGACATTGCCCCATATCTCCGCTAGCTTTTTATGTTGACTTACCAGATTTTGTCACAAGACAGATACGACTATGGGAACCACCTTGGTACAAAAAACTCGTTTTGGCTTAAATGTGACATATCAGCTTATGCCTTGGGACCACAGCATTAGTTCTAGACATTTGCCTGATAAAAATTACACAATTTATGTAATTCAACAATTGAAATTCTACTTAATTGTAGCAATGTTCTATTTTTATTGATATACAATGTTTAACTCCCTGTTTTGCTGAACTTTTTACGAAGATTTCTCCTTTTAAAACAGAATCTAAGTTAGATGAATAACACTATAACCCATGTAATGTTATAATGGTTCCACAGCAGCCAATGGTAGTTAATTTTACTAATTTAGAGCACGTTATTATTTTTGGAATGGTTTACTTATAGCATAATGCATGCATTTTCCCTATAATGAAGTCGACCACCGCTTTTGAAACAGCTTTCCAAACAGCTTAAGGGGGTGTTGCAATGCCATAGTAAAGCTTTAATTATCTTTACATACTTAAACAGATACACAATTACAATTCACGGAAAATATAAGATCACTTAATTATCTAAAATTATACTTGTAATTTCTTGTGAGTAAAAAGGTACAACATATTATTATAAAATATAAAGGTAGCGAAACAGTTATGTCGGACTTTCACGTGGGCGAATTACACACGCTCCCCCCACATCGTTCGTTCAGATGTGAGACAGATAAGAGGAAGGTAACATTTTAGTGAGCGTAGGTTTTCCAACCCTGCATAACTCCCCCTTCAACTTTAACGGACATACTCCAAAGGAAATTGAGCTGCACTATCCCAACGCCTTTCCCTCAATTTTAACGAACACTTTTCGAAAGAAATCTGATCTACAGCCTTTAAAATTAATCTGATGTATACATCTTAATATCAGCGAAGGTATAAGGAATTTTAGTTATGATGGTATCTATCATTCCCAGGAATTTATGACAAACTTCCGTGTTTAAAACATTATTCTTAAGAATGAAAAGCTACATCCATCTGCATGCAGTATAACGTTTGAAAGGGCGATGTTTGTGTGTTTTAGCAACATTAGGATTGGCCAGTTTCATCTAACAATGTTACGCTGTGCTGTGAATCTCGTTCATTTTGAACTTCTTGTGGTTGTACGAACGTGATTAGCGTTAGAAGTCCTCTTTCAGTTGTGTGTCTGTGGAAGTTCGTACAACCTGCGTTTGTGTTAAAAGAAAAGAAAAGAAAGACAGCTCCATTTTGAACTTATTAAAGAAAAGAAAACCAGAGTTGAAAATAACGTTGCAATCACTCTAATGCATATGTAACGATGCTTCGGACTAATATTGTTAAAGACACCTTCTACTACATTGTTTCAATTTTGTTGTCAAGATTGTAAAACCGCTAGCAAGACTGAGCAAAGTGTCACGAATGCTATTTGCAATACCATGACGTTCGGAAATGCATTTGTTTCACAAATTTCGTGCAACAATATGGACAAATTTCTAGACGTGTCACAAGAAATGATGGCTTCTACAGAAGAGGCAAATCGTCGGCTTAATTGTACAACCACGTAACTACGTTCTAGTCATTTTACAGGAAAGCTAAAATTCCACATCAGTTTTCCATTGGTTATATGAAAGTTTTGCTTGAAAATTCGTGAATTTTGTGTTAAATAAGCCTTTGCGAACCTTGAAATTTCAGTGGAAGGTGTAGCTTAACGTCAACAATATTTTAGTGCTATAATCTCAAAATCGATATTTTTCGAGTTACGTGGTTTTACAACGAAGGTGACGAAATATTATTTTATGACGCCTCAAAGCAAGAGATGAAGAAAATCGGACAGGTATGGGGAAGCAATAATAGAAAATATTAGGAACAAAACCCTATTTCATGAACATACTCTGTAAGTCTACACTCTGATATTTTACTCTGCAAAAATTGAAGTGTGTGGAGTAAATGTGTTTCATAAATGGCTGAAGAATAAAATAAGGAATGTTTGACGGAGCAAGCTTATTGCATAGCATGCTAATAGACCTGGTTCTTAAAACTGGGGAAGAGGTCATGAAAGAATAAAAGCGATCCGAGCGTGGTACCTCTGGGATGGTGTTGGAAACTCACGACAGAAATGACAAGCTAAACAAGTACGTAAGAGTTGGAAGTTACGTTTGAATCTCATGCTTGACTATGACATGCGTGAAACATTCACAGCTTCTTGCAGATTCTTTATAGAGAGTGGAAAATAATTACGGGTCAATATTCTAGTATCGAAAAGTTCCCATACAAGAAAAAAAAAGCTCCTTTGAAGAAATGTAAAATAAGCGTAGTTTTGGAGATAGAGGCGTCAAAAGCGAGGACAGCATCGTCATAATTAACGTCATATCTCGACAAATAATGAAGTAAGACGTGTCTTTTTTAGTAAATCATAATCGAAGTTATACTCACTACATCTATCTGCGCAAAGTATATGACTGACGAATTCTGTGCGTGCCAATTGCGCAATGTTAATTCGTTGACAACGAAA
Source organism: Lepisma saccharinum (assembly GCA_022664845.1). Taxonomy (NCBI): domain Eukaryota; kingdom Metazoa; phylum Arthropoda; class Insecta; order Zygentoma; family Lepismatidae; genus Lepisma; species Lepisma saccharinum. Next base: position 24,407 of record JAGDQP010005011.1, on the reverse strand, counting down.
TTCTTACGCTGCAAAACACATCTGTCCGGCACTCCTTCAATCCTAAATTTTGCTCAGGTAGACGTATTTGGTACAATTTACAAAATTACTTGTCTAGATATGACGTCATTTATGACGATGTTTTGCTGTTTCCGGACGTCTATAGCTCCAAAATTACGGTCTTTTTTGCATTTCTTCAAAAGATTTTTTTCTTGGTTTGAGGAGAACATTTTTTCTGAACATCCTTCAAGATCGATAATCCTGGGAAATCCCTATTAGTGAGTGTTTTCTCCTCTAGCCGGCTGGTAGTGGTCGCCACAGTTAAACGGGGACGTGAGTGACGGTCCAATATGGAAACTTTAAATAGCGTTATACGCGTCTGCATGCTCTACGAGTTTAAACTGGGAACGAACGCTAGTGCAACGGGAATAAAAATGCATTCGGTAGAGCAAATGAACTGATAGTACAACGATAGTTTAACAATTTTAACGATGGCGACGAATCCTTCCAGGACGTGATACGGCATCAAAGGCTACCTGTACTTTAAATTACGTTAGTGCAAGGGTACAACTTGGTACAACTTAATGCGATGTAGAATAACTGTTTGTAATTTAACCTAAAATGAAATTATCGTTTGTAAATTAACCTTAATGGAATTTATGCTAAGCCTATGATGATCGAAGATGTTTAATTGTGCGAAAATAAAGAAATATTCATGCTGTATAATCTATTCAAGAGCGAATGCTTGTGCTACGGTTTGGTTGATTAGGTTCGATTGAGTTTGGTTGCGTTGATGTGACAATTGATATTGCGATGATTATAACATGTTATGCATTGCTGAAACAAGTTACTACTAAGATTAATATACCTATTTTCTATTTGTATATTGTTATCAAAGAACTATATAGCTAATATACCTGATGTAAAACCTACTATGTTACAGGCATCAAGGTAGCGATGCGATATTGTCACAACAGATGTTCGGTTTGTAAATGCGAGTACAAATAATAGATGGCATACAAAACTGCCATGCAATTTTGTGAATATTATTAAATATCAAAATATTGTATGGGTAATCAGACAACAGCAAACTAATAACAATTCGAGAATAAGACTCACACACAAGCTAAGGCTTCTGTGAGTCAAAACGTTATTAAACTTTCATGTACAAAGTTAAATAAATTTCAAATTCACTTTTTATTTTCAAGGAATTTGTAGGTCAAACGAGCAATCATATTATTTGCTAAAAGTTGTTTGGTAATTATAATTCTTGTTGACGATTTTATGTCAAGAAAAGAGCTGTAAAATGTACACAACTAAACTATGCAGTGTATTTCTATATGTATAAGATGCAGTGTGGTACAAACAAATGGAACATACCAGATTTACGCTTCAAGTGTGAATTTGTATTTAATAAATGCTTATAAATCTTAACCAGTTTTTATTGTCTACTAGCTACTTTGGAGCTTGCGGGGATCGCATTCGATCCTTGATCAAGTTATATAGAAAACATTGAGCTTAGCCCCACCACTAGTGCACAAGGCCGAGGTACATTCAAGTAGGGAATCTCAATGACGTCATTACTTCTGCTTCAACGTCTCTGAACCACGAAACTATCATGCTCTACAATTGAGTTAGCACGCATATTTGAGAATCAGAATAAATATACATACATATCTTTTAATACGTTAAGCAATACAGAGAGAAAGTAACTCAACTGAACCTTTAACATTATGGCTACTAGCTATAGGGGGCATGAGATGGAAGCGGAAAATGAGTTTAGTAGCAGTGATGAGGAATGATAGGATAGATCGATTGGTTCAGAAATCTGGGAGATTTGAGGAAGAATGTCAGGATGAAGTCAACAGAGTAAAAGATTCTGTATTAAGTAAAGAAAGGCAAATGGATTCAAATCAAAATATAGGTGATATGGAATAGTTAAATAGTTCTATGAAGAATTATAGAGCAGAAAGGAGAAGACAGTGGGAATTAGAAAAAGCTGAAAGGGCAGAAAGAAGAAAATAAAGAGAAAGGGAAGAGAGAGAAAGACGTATAGAGGAAGCATTTGGTAGATTGAGTCAACTGTTGCAGGAAGAAAATAAGAAATTGGATCGAATGATACAAAATATTGATCAAAATTGAGAAAATAATGAAAATACAGTAGTAAGTCAAGAAATAAGAGTTTATTAAGGAAGTGTAGATACAAAAGTTGGATGTTAAGTTAGAAATAGATAAGCAAATGAATATAAGAGAACATAGTGATGGTGATGCTGAGAAAACAGAAGACGAAGAAGCTAGAGAAGTAAATAATGATGTTGTTCATAAACAAATGGAAGTAAACAACTTAGAAGAACACGAATTGGTGATGTGTACGTGTATTGAAAGTCCAGTGAAGGTGACGAAGTGAATATGATAATTAGTAAACGACAAGTAGAACGAGAAGAAAAGCAACTGCAGTTTGAGAAAAACTAAGAGGTGAATTGGAAACTGTAATGAAGAAACGAAGTACAGATAAGAAAGAAGGGGATGATAAACATAGACAAGTGTAGTGATGAACGTGAAAAGAGTGCTGAGATACGGTGTTATGAACGGAAAGAAATAGTGATGATTCAAGAGAATAGAATGTTGGCATATACCACAGTAGGAAATGATAATGATGAAGGTCGAATGGAAATTATAGAAACGAGGATTGTGATGCAAGAAAGCTGTGTTGTCATCATGCAACATGGTGAAATGAAGACAGGAAGGTAATGGAGAAGCTGATGCGATTAATGTGACGGACGTTTTAATGGATAATCAGTCAAGACAACAGATGGGAAGTAAAGAAAAAGAAAAGAAAGGAAAAGGTTAGGAAGAAAATAAAAAATCAAGGTAAAAAACACAAGCAAAAAGGTTTGAAAATAGTGAAGAAAGTTGCAAAGAAGAAAATTGAGCAGCAAAGCAAGAGTAAGAAAATGAAAACCAGGAAATGTGGCCATAGGAGTGAGAGGAAAACGATATCCTATCCTAAAAGTAGAAAGTCGAAATCAGGTGAAACGTTTAATCCAATGACCACATATCCGTTGTGTTTACGATTTGATTAAGTGTAAGTAGAGGAAGAAGTGAATGACAAAATACAGGAAATACTTTCGCCATACTTAGATTTGGTACCCGATTACCTAACTAATGGATCTGACCGACCGTATATGATGAGTACAAGATCAGAGATATGCAAACCAAGACATGAAACTGATTCTTTATGATATTCCAGGACGCTGTCGTCATTCGTTGCCGCCCCATGACCCTCTCCCTCTATTTTTTTTAAAAAAACTGCATTAACAGAAGATTATGCTCTGTGTTTGGTGAACTGCTCGGGGTATTGCGAACTGCTGCCACCTGGCCAGACAATCAATGCAACTGTGTATTCGCACCAATTGGAATGAGTGCATCTAAAACAGAACCATGAAGCAAGAGCTTGTGAATCGCAGAGGTGTCATTCTGTTACAGGATATCGCGAAGCCATATGTTGCTAAGGTCACCCGTGACATCATTAGCCGACTTGATTGGGAAACATTAAAGCATCCCCCATATTCTCCTGACATTGCACTTTTGGATTACCATTTGTTTCATTCGTTAGACAACCATCTGCAAGGACAACGGTTCCGAACCCTCGATGACACACAAGGTACGACTTCTTTGGTGCACGTTCCGCTAAGTTCTACAACCGTCGGATCGATAACCGCCGCCCAAGTGTTGGAGACAGGTCATTGCTGTAGTTGGGAACTATTTCTGATTTTCGAATGTAGGGTCAATATCCAACAGAACTTTATTGGTTGCCTTATAAGCTTGATGAAAATGGATATCAAAATTATACCAGCAAAGATATTCCCGTGATTTCTCGCATAATGACTGTAAATACGATAACCATTCATTGCCAAAAGAACCAAACGCATACAGTTGCTTACTTCTTGAATTTAATGACAACAGGTTTGACCGTTTTAAAGCTAAATAAAATTTATTCAATGTTATTATATAATCAAGACGTTTATCTTGCAAATTGCAGGTGACCTCACATTTGCTGAAATTAGATCATCATCCTAGCTTTCAGTTTCGCATTGAATTCACTTTCAAGGAAGAAAAGTTTGGAACAAAAGAAAGATAAAACACGAAGACGGAGACAACTAAAATGTTAAGTATTTGTTTCTTCAACGCTGTCCATGTCGTTGTTCTTCCTACTATGAAGTGGAGCGTCGCGGTAAGGATAAATTAACTTCAAAAGTTGTCCTTTCTATTTTATTTAGTCTTATGTATAACAAGAGACTCAGTGCGCATAGGGCCAATTTCTACACGTTTTCAGAGGTCACTATTGCTATTTTCGTTTCTGGCATCCCTAATACGTTCCTATAGACACGTGGACAGATCACCTTTCGTTATGCCTATATACAGATCTAAGCATTCACATTTTACTTGCTAAACGGTATGACTGGTCTTTGTCAGTGTAGTATCGTTTGTATTCAGTAAAAGATTTGTCAGTGACTTTTGTGGGGACAGACACTAGTTCTAGGTTATTTCTCAAACAAATTCCTGAATAATTATCTTTCGAGTACTTGAAATGCAGGGAAGTACCACAACTGTTTTCTTTATTCGGTTTTTGTTTATTACGTGTCTTAGTAACGATAAACGCGCACCTGTGATTTAAAAAGTAAGAGAAAAATAGATCCCTTGATTAAAAAAAAACACTAAAATTGTTAGGTTCCGCGCACTAGGAGACTTCAGTTGCTCAGCATCGAAATGGGTTTAAAATAAATGGCTGCAGGTTGTGCTCTAATTTTAAGATCAAGGAAAAAACACAGAAATAAAATTCATTGGGTTTATCCAATTGTAAGCCAGATACTTTTAAATGGAAAATTTCATAAACACTTTGCATCTTTAAATTTGAATTTATTTATGGTCTTTTGGCATCTTTGGCTCACGCTGGAAGAGGATGGGGAAGGTATCGGCCAGGATCTTACTTAAGATACCATCCCGACATTCGCCTGGTGAACTCAAAGGAAACTTTAGGGCCGCGTGCCTACTCATTACCAATCCAAGTCCGCGGTGTTACCACCTGGTTCTTTGCATCTTTGAGAGAAGATAAAAAGAAGTTCTTTAATGATTTCAGGATGAGCATGAATAGATAGTTTTTATATTAACTTGTTATTCGCTCCTATTCATACCATAACATACCAAAACACTTCTTTTCGACTGGCTGTACCACCCAAGAAAAACTGGCTCTAACATTAGAACATTAGGATATTGCTGACTTAGGATATTATTTACTTCACGATAGAAGATTATAACTGAATTTTAGAATGCTAAAACATAACTCTGAAGCAGTAACCGAAAATAACCATTCTTAAACTGAATACACAACTTCCATAATTATATGTCTGAATACAAAATATAAATTTCTTCTTTCAAAATATCACTTCCACGTTTATACATTTTATCTATTTACTCCCCCTCCCCTTCTTTGTTCAGATACAAACAATTCAACATTGATTTGTTGCAAAACACACTATGCAGAGTAAATACTCCTTTCTGAGTGTACAAGCTGCAGCCACCAAATTGAGTGATTCAATTGCTAGTGCGCGCAGAGAAGTTTAGTTTAAACACGTGTATTGCATTTCTGCAAGCGATAGTTTCATCGACTTCGAAATCGTGAGGTTCTTTTTTTTTCTTCTTTTTCAGTGATTTTAAAACTGTGAGTGTGCGCTGTCAAATAGAAGTGTGTTTCATTTTCGCAATTAAATAGCCGTCTAGAGAAAATAGATAGTGCGCGGTAGGTCTAAATACGCTGAATGCTTTCTTGCGCTCATTTTCAAACGTAGAATTTGGGTACCCATTATATAATCCTATTTCAAAAATCTTATCAACTTAATTATTAAGATCTTTTCTTGTGCACATGTTATGGGTTGAAGAAGTAGTGGCATACTTTATGGGTTTGTGTACAAGGGTCGTTCAAGTATTGCGTAAGCCAATTTTTTGACATTTTAGATTCCTCTCCCTTTGTAAGCAAAAGTAAGTAGATATCCGACTCCCTCCCCTTGTGCTTACTTCTTATCGTTATTTCGTAATTCAAAAAAACTGTTTGAATGTTTATAAGCTGGTTAATACTAGCTTTGTAATAAACATTTTTTGTGTGTTTTCTTTTTTTAAAAATACTATTTCAGTAATGTGTCATTTATCTGAAAATGTTCTCTCTCAGAGCAAATATTAAATGCGCAAAAACTGCCCTCAGTTACTATCTCTAGTTTGTGTTAACGTTCCTGTGAAAAGACTAAGGGATTATGCTCCTTTGCGACTAAAGTACGCTTCTACAGAGTCCAGTAAACACTCTATTAATAATCTGCGTTGGCTAGTTAATGAAGAGTGTCTAAGAAGCGACATTGATATATGGTGTATGTCAATATCTGCATTTAAAAGAAACATTCGTTAAAATACTGTACATATTTTAGCCTCTACACTTGCTATATTGCTTACAATTGTATTTATTATGCTTTTGCTCTTATTTATCTGTTTATTTGTTATTTATTCTTTATTACTTTTATTATTATTGTGTTATATAATTTATTTCTGTACTACTCAACTTATTTGTCACTTGTACCATGACGACGCAGGAATATAAGGAATATAATGTGTGTGCTTACTGTGATGTCTTTTCTAAATATGAATGTCATAAATTTATTACTGTAACCTTTTACTTGTAGATCCAAGTATGCATTTGTTTCTTTTGTACAGGTAAACATAATACTATGATAAATTACTTACGTAAATAGAAGATCTCTAACTGCGACAGAAGCGCTAAATTTGTTTTGTTTACAACGAAATGTAACTCTTTGCTGCTAATGTCCAAGGTTAATGAATCGTCTACATACTGATAATAGTTAATATATCTGGATGTTCAAAAAACTCTTTTTCGAGTTAACTTGAAACTATGTGAACTAACAAAGAAGATAATACATTCCCTATAGCGAGACGAGGACCTCTCTCTATTGGACGTTTCACAAGATATTTCGAGGTAACTATATAAGTTTATTGCAATTCTGAAATTTTAATAGTATGCAAATAGTTGACTGTTCAACTTAAGACTAAATCAACTGGTCTGAAAGAGTACATGTCAATTACAGTTACGGAAGATAATTTAAATTAATAGCCATTGCATTATATAAAAGGAGTATAATAATATGCATGAATACAAACATATGAGATAGGCTTGAAACAGAATAAATGCGGGTATATTAAATTTGAATTTATTTTAAAGCCTTTAAGCATCTTAGGCTCAGGCCGGAATAGGGTGGAGGAGAGAATGTTGGAATGTAGACGGCCAGGGCTATTTTTGTAGGTACTATCCCAGCATTCGCCTAGTATGACTGACTGAAACCCCTGGAAAAACACCTCAGTCAGGATGGTAGGCCGCTGGGATCGATCCAAGGACCTCCCGAACGCTATGCCTACGCTCTACCACTGAACCATGGCTGCTCGATGCGGGTATGACGAAGAAAACCAATATGTAGTTAGTAAACGCCAGAGAACACTCACGAATAAAATTATTCCGGGTACAAAGTACATTTTGTTTTTTAATTTTACGTTTATAGGCCAACCAAGCACCTATGCCCTAAGCCCATCATATGTCTGAGGGATTACATGTGCCAGATTGAGGCATAGCTGCCTGTCTTGCTCATAAATGTAAGAGAAAAAAATCAATGTTATGTTTCCGTAATATACGAAGTCGACGAATTAGCCTAGAAAATGGAAGGAAACATTAGTAATTCTAATACTCAAGTGTCCGAGAGTTAATGAAACGAAACACTTTAGGTTGGTGGCAGTGATTTCTGGACTAGCAAAAATACTAGATACAATCTTATGTGTTGGGTTGTACAATCAGGTGAGCAGGGTAATCTCGGAGGCACAACATGCATTCATAAAGGGAAGGTCAATTAACACAAATTTATTTTAATTTTCCGAAGAGGCAACATCGACCATGGATGACGGATTTCAGATAGACAAACTATATATAGATTTTAGGGGTGCTTGGTATTGAGATTTTCAGACTTTCGGTATGTTTTGTATACCGACAATTATCGATATACCGAAATACTGAACGATACCGAAAATACCGATTAATATTGAAATACTGAACAATATCAAAGTACAGAGAAACAATGATATTCGGCGATATGGAAGTACTCATGGACTATGTGTTTAGGAGTGGGTCTGGACCCCACCCCGAAATTCCTTTTAATATGCAAAAAATAGTATAATTTAGGCGTAATTAGATACATTTAGGGCACTTTTCACACCCAGACAGACTTTTCACACCCTCCAAATCCATTGACACCTTCCAAAATTAATTTTTAGGTACATGTCTGAAAGTACCGAACGATATCGAAATTTCAAAAATGAAAAATAAATAACAGGGAATAACAAATCGGCGGGGAAAAGGTCAAATGAATTTTACGGAGAATATCCGATACTCGGAACCGGGTCCGAAGATCTGAAACTCGGATACGGATACCTGAAACCTGGATCTGAAACTCGGATCCGAAATCCCGATCTCCAATGGATTCGGGCGGTTTCGGTCGCAGATGCAAAGACCCAGCATTCAGACTTCGTTATTAAGATACTGAGTCGCCATAGCTCAGTAGTAGAGCGTTGGCGTAGCATTCGGGTGGTCGCACAGTGCGGTCAATTTCAAAAAAGCTGGTCAAAAGTAAAAAAACGCAAGTGAATGATCTCAAAATCTGTACTAGGGGGGTAGCTGATTACGAACTTGAAGTCAGAGTTGCAAAATTTAACCCCCTTAACAACATTTTAACATTTTTGCGTATATTTAAATGATAATTGTTTTTAAAGAAACATGATGTTTTTTTTTAAATAAATGATTCCTGACTGGATTTTGGTTGGCAATTTTGAAACCAAGATGGCGAGTTTTTCAACATATTGTAATATTTACCTAAACTACTTGTGATGATACACCTTTATGACAAATTTCGTTTCTCTAGCTGAAACGGTGTGGACAATGGATTTTTGGGTCCACCATTTTGGATCTAAGATGGCGCAAATCTTAGATAACGTAAATTCAAAAGTAGTCTGAATGTAATAGTTGGATGAGACCTAGAGTAACCAACTGTAAACACCTGGATGTAAAACTGTAAATATATTTGGAATCTACTACAACTGGGCCTACTGTAGGAATTCTTGAATAAATAAATATATATGTTTTGATCGTGCAATGCAAATACAGTAGAAACTCTGTTATCCGAAATAAAGGGGGCGGAGCTCATTTCGGATAACCAAAATTTCGGTTCAAAAAATGTGTATTTTTTCAAAGTTTAAAGTGAAAAAATTGAAGGTGATGATAAAAAATACACTTTTAAATTGCGTATATAACAGACTTTTAATAAAGCTTTAAATGCTTCTATAGTTGGACAACTTTTTATACAGCTAAGTTTACTGCTTTTTTTTTTATTTTTTTTTTTGTCGTCGTCGTCGTCTCGGTTAAATGCTTTTTCGGGTAAGAGGTTTTACTGTACACATTATATGTACTTACAGGCGGAAAATGTTTCAACTAGATAAACATGATTCTTTACTATTTCAAAATGAAGAAAAAGGGATTGGCACTGAGAACAGACGAAGGTTTGAATCCTGCTCCCGGATATCCTGACTAAGGTTTTTCAGGATTTTCTCTAGCCTTACCAGGTGAAGGCCGGCATGATACCAAGACTAAGGTTCAACTGCTACATTTCCAATTTCTATCCCGTAAAATGATCACTGAAATACGTTACTGCACAGACTTGTGACAAGCTTAAATCATACGTATGTGTCTACCTCATATAATCATTTAAGGTCCTCCCAATCAATCCTAGAACATATAGTTTGTGATCAGCTGACAAGTTACTACTACAACGGAATTTAAGACCACTCTCGTACGCTATTAAGATGCTCCGCCGCAGGGTCAATACCTAATAGATAGATACTCCGTTCAGGAGTGCTATTCTTTTTCAGTCAGGGTATCCACCCGATGAAGATAAAATGAAAATAAAGAGTATTTAACCCCAAATAAATTTAATCCCAAATTCACTTTGAACTGAACTTCAAATTCTGCTGCAAACTACATTACAAGAACAATTCTATATTACAATATCTGCGCCCGTAAATGTTGTAGTCATTTAGTCTGATGCGAAGCTTCTCTGTAACAATCTGTTGCAGTCTTCAGGTACTTTTAAAAATTCTGACTCTCCGTGAGTTATGCCATGTCTTTATTTATACGACAATATGTACAATAATTACCTATTTGATAAAGTTAAGTACAACAGATTGTGAATGAAAAAGTTTAATCACTATAACTTATAGACACGACATTTATTTTTTTAACATAATTGAAAACTATAATTCTTAACATTATTCTTCATGTGACGAAACAGTATGTTTTTTGCTGCAAACTATCAAGCACAATATAAACAACTCCGTCATATATAAGAAAAGAAAAAAAAACACCAGATGTTATGTATTCTAAATTCAGTCCAATTAATTTCTTCTTTTATAAAAACATTGTTTTGAGATTAAAATAATCTCTGTACAAAAGTCCTTTGAAAATTAAAAAAAAAACAACTCTGTAATGCTCTACGCCAGGGGTTTCTCAAACTGTGGTACCCGTAATGTTGTTAGCAGTTACGTCATAAAAATATGAAGATATTTAATATCGTCTGATTTCAAAAGTGCACCGAATCCGTAGCCAGTTTTTTAGGAGACTAATAATGTCTGTAAAAAAATACATAATATTACTTTTCCCTGAGAGCAGAACTTAGTTATTTAACCGATTTTTTTTTTCTTTCTTTCTTATTTCAGTTTCAATATATTATTCGAGGGACCATTTGCCTGTCCTGACCGAGGGAAATCAGAGAAAACCTTATTCAGGACCGTCAGCACCGATGATCTATCCTGAGACCTGATTACAAGACAAGCGCATTACCAAATCTTCTGTTTCATTGGTATAATCATTACTGACAATAAAATGTTGTAGTTTTTAATATTAGCATTGGAAATTCCGTACTCAGTCTTCGTGGTTCAGACGACAATGTCCCGGACTTCAGAGCAGTAATGGGGTAAGCCGTGGGTTCGAACCCCACGGTCAACTATCCTGACTGAGGTTTCCCAGGGTTTCCCTGTTTCACCAGGCGAATGCCGAGATACTACTTTAAAAAGGCCCTGATAGATACCTCCCTCTTCCTCTACCTAACCCATCCCATCCTGCCAAAAGGTTTTAAATAAAATTAAATAAATTTCTTAATATTACTTGGTGGTACGGCGAAAGTATGAATTTCCTTTTAGTGGTACGCCAGTCTAAAAGTTTGAAAGTCCATGCAGAACGCTTTTGCGCAGTGACTCAAAACTTTCGGTCGAAAGAGTTTAAGTGTACTTTTGTTCCAAAAAGCATTTTGTTTTCCACTTTCTTTTTAAATATTCTCTAAACATTGAAATAACACACAAATAATAATATAAACAAACACTAAAACAATACAACGTAACGTTAAACGACCAATTGCACGTTCAGACCCCATCACTTTCGGATAGCAGCATCCAGCTTATTCATTCGAGGAACAGCTTTACAAATATATTACTTTCTACCTATTAAGTTTAAATATACAGTTTTCCAACAGTCTCGACATTCTCCAGTCAACACAAAAGGATATGGAAGAAATGTATTCCCTCATACCAGATGATTTAGCCCTAAGTTGTACTTTAAACTATGTAAGTATATGAACTATGAATAAAATCCGACAGAGTGGACGAAGTTCGTCACAAGTCGCAAAGATGACGTCTCTCAACGAGCATTCTTGGCGAACTCCTAGCCTGAAGAAAATCTGGAAAACTTGAGTCATGGTCGGCATAAGCGGGCTTCGAACCAGTGCCGCCTTCCAGTGCTTATCCGAAGTAATTCCAGTGGACAATGGAACGAGTGAGGGATACATAGAAAATTTGAAAATCATACTGTTCGGAGAACAATAAGCTCAAAAGTAAGTAACTAATACACCTGTCGTAAGCAATTGTAACCTGGCTACTTTATGAAAATTTAGTTCACAAAGATGGGTGTTTGAGTCGGCCTTTGTTACCTTTCAATAAGATATGGTTTAATTAGTTACTATTTGCTACACACTTCAAAAACACTTGAACGTCTTCTGGGTTAACTTACCAGTGGTTGTTAAATTACTATAACATTAACCTTTGAACAGGATGTTAATCTTCTAGAGTGAACAAGGAATTTTATCCCCTTCTGAACGCTGATTCAAGAATTCTGCCTTTCTGAGGAAGTGTACATAAATCACAGGATAACGGTAACAGCCACCCAGCCGAAAGCTACTCACTTTTCCCTTGTTGGAAAGTACAAATACCACTTTGTCCTTGTATAATATAAACGTTAATTCATTTTTACACAAATACTTTTTGCAGAAATATAAGTTGAAATCTAGTTGGATATAGGTTGTGTGGGGTTTAGGGATACACTAAAGATAGAGAGAGATCTTTGGGTTGGCAGGTGCTTGAAAATGGATCTCTTGACAGCCAGTCAGTTGTTGTTATTCCAGTGTTACATATCGGAATTAGTTTTCTCATCAGTTCGAAAATCAATTTTTCTATTGGTGTTTAAAAAAAAAAAAAAAGTTTATTTGCACTGCAAAAATTACAGGCAATTTTAGAACAGAAAATTTCTGTTTTCACATCAACATCATTTCACATTGCAGTAGAGACACGAAGAATATGTAATATGCAGAGAATTTGATCATGTCACTTGTACCTTACCGGTAGGATAACTGATCACCAATCATCAAAAGACTGGTTAATGATTATCTAATAGTCCAGAAATCAATTTTCTTTGCATCTTTCAATATAGGAACTTCAAATTGCTTAGCGAATACAAAGATAACTATTTGAATGTTGCTATATATATTTATTTCTGTATTTTTATATATTTATATATATATATATATATATGAAACAAAAATCAAATAATAAATTTAATTAAATTAAAAAAAAATCTGCATCTGTCTAGATGTGAAAATTGAATCTTGTGATTTGAATACAGATCATGTATCCCACTTTAAAATACTGATTTTCATCGTTATGGAAATTGCAATGTAAGATATACACAAAATGGTGTCTCCTTAGCACAAGTCCCGCACCTGTCCGCTCTGTCCATTTTCTCTCCTACCATGTGAAAACGCTTTAGCGAAGCGTTGCCGCTAATCTATGGTGTTTGTGAAGTTCGTGTCTTGCTATTCTAATATGTAAGTACTTTATTTTCTACCTTTTTACCATCTTATAAATGTATATTAAACTTGATTTGCTTTTCAGGTACTTCCAACTGTTTCTGAATTTAAACTTCATGAAAACTTCCAAGATGACCCTCGTGTTATAGTCTAAACACTTCAATTCCACCAAAAACTGTTGAAAGAGCCCATAGTATCGTTTTAAAGGATGACCAATTCAAACTGTCTAAAATCGTTAAGGTTGTGCACACTTCAGACGAACGTGCATTTCATGTTTTAAATGTTAAACTGTGAATATGAAATCTCACTGCAAAATGTGTGATGAATTTGCTAACCCCTGATAAAAAACGTGTTAATAAAAATTTCTCAAGCGTGTGGAACCGATTATGTACGCCAATTTGTAATTAACAATAGAATTCGGGTCCAGAATTATCCGCCTAAAACAAAACAACTATCAAAACAAGGTACACATAGCAGTTTTCTGCCATCAAAGAAGTTGTTTTGTTGCAGCGTTTGAAGAGGCTATGGCATCGTTTCTCCGAGATACTAAAGATATTTTACTACTAGATAATCTTCCATAGTGAAAACTGTAACGGGAGGGTACTACGCTAACCTATTAGACTGATCAGATAAATATATCTGGTGTAGTAAAAAGTAATCCATTATTTTGCCAATAGATGGCTTCAGTGATCTGTAGCTCGCGTTGTATAAGTACGATCGGGTTCAACGAGATGGCGTTCAAACGATGAGATTGCGTACTACAAACACTGTTCAGATAGTTGTGATGAGTTGACTCAGTGTTGTGTGAGCGCGCGTCAAAATGGACACTAGCAAAGAGAAAATACGCTATATTTTACAGTTTTTCTTCGATAAAGGCGAAAACGCAAGCCAGGCGGCTGCAAATGTGAATAGTGTTTATGGTCCTGATACTGTAACAGCCAATCACGCGCAATTTTGGTTTCGTCGATTCCGTTCCGGTAATTTTGACGTCAAAGATGTACCACGCACTGGAAGGCCAAGTGTCGAAAATGTCGATAAAATCATGGACATTGTCGCGTCCGACCGTCATGTAAGCACTGTTTCGATTGCCCAAGAGCTAAACATTGCACAAAAAACCGTGTGGAACCATTTGCATAAGGCTGGATACACAAAGAAGCTTGATGTATGGGTGCCACACGAGTTAACGCAAAAAACCTCATGGACCGAATTTCCATCTGCGAATCGCTGCTAAATCGCAACAACAGCGACCCATTTCTCAAGCGGTTGGTGACTGGTGATGAAAAGTGGATCACTTACGACAACGTCACGCGAAAACGGTCGTGGTCGAAGCGCGGTGCGCCGGCGCAAACGGTGCCCAAGCCAGGATTGACGGCCAGGAAGGTTTTGTTGTGTTTGGTGGGATTGGCAGGGAATTATCTACTATGAGCTGCTCCCCTACGGCCAAACCCTTAACTCGGAACTATACTGTCAACAATTGAACCGTCTGAAGGCAGCAATCGCCCAGAAGCGGCCAGCTTTGACCAATAGGAGAGGCATTGTGTTCCACCAGGACAACGCCAGGCCACACACATCGATAGTGACTCGTCAGAAGCTCCGGGAGCTTGGTTGGGAGGTTCTTATGCATCCACCTTATAGTCCGGACCTGGCACCGAGTGATTACCATCTGTTCCTGTCCATGGCGAACACGTTTGCTGGTGAAAAATTCGCTTCAAGAGAGGCTTGTGAACATCGACTGTCTCAATTTTTTGCCAATAGGGACAAGGGCTTCTATGAGAGAGGCATCATGATATTACCTTCCAAATGGCAACACGTTATCGAACAAAACGGCGCATATGTGACCTAAATCGGATCATTCTAACTATGGTAAGTCAAGCCTTCAATGTCATGCAAAAATAATGGATTACATTTTACTACACCAGATATTTCGTAAAAAAGACTAAGTTTATCGGAGAAATGGGAGATTTTCCATCAAGGCGATGTGCGCTTCCATATAAATGTTGCCTCACGGTAAAAATCAACGAATTAAAGTAGAATTTGTTACCTCATCCACCTCATTCGTCTATTTTAGCTCCGTTGAATTTCCAACTTTTTTTCCATCATGAAAAGTTACATCGCTGTTGAAAGATTTTCATCACAAGAAGAAATAAAAGCATTGTTCAGCCTTTGAAATATCAGAATTGTGAAATGCTATAATGGCCTAGGAGTACCAGTGATCCAAGTGTATTGATGTTAAGAGAGAGCATGTAGAAAAATAAAAATAACTAGGAAGATATAATTCTCCTATTTCATTACGAAAACTTTTTAGATAGCCCTCGTATTATCTGCTTTTGTCACGCCGTTAAAACGTTTCAAAATAAAATATTATTCATTGTTATTATTATTGTCTCGATCATTTTCTTTGAATTTAAGAGTTACTACTGAATTTTCCATATCAAAGGCAGTTTATTGTTGAAATCTATGGCAAAAGTTCATTCTTCATTTATACTATTGTTTAGGAAACACTTGCTCTTTCTAATAACGAATATTAGACGGATATCCTGTTCAAATATTATATGCATATATCCTAGAAAATATTACAATAAATTGAAATTGTTGAGATTGTATATAAGCATGATCCACATCTACTTATGGCCTTTAGGCATCTCAGGCAGTGTTGGGTGGGGGAGAGTATGTTCGAAGGTAGTCGGCCAGAGCCTAGTTAATAGGTGTCATCCCGGTATATGCCCAGTATTACTGAAAGAAAGCCCTGGAGAAACCCATCAGGATACGCGGCAATTGAGATCGTTCCCAGGACCTTCCGACTGATAAGTCAACGCTCTACCGACTGAATTACGGTAGCTCGATTCAGAATATTAGAATTTATCCATTCACCTACGATCGTTCTAATTTCAGATATGTGAAAAACATTCTTTAAAATCTGTAGAAAATTACTTATAAAAGCGTGCTAAAGAAATTTTAATGCAATATGGACTATAAACTCGTCCAAAATTCCCTCCCCTTTTTTGATTGATTCTGTTCTTGCGTTACATTGGCATATACAACGAATTTGACGCTATATTGGCAAACATCAGAATAGCGGGATGCAGATTCTATCTTTCTCAGAGAGTGAATAAGATCCAATGATTAGGATTAAATAACGAATTGATTTTTAATTGGTTTTTAGGCGTCTCTGACTCAGATCGGGATAGAGTAGGGAAGAGGATGTGGAAGTGCCGGCCAGGGTATTTCTTAATTTACCACCCAGGCATTCGCCTGGTGAAACTGAGGGGAAACTCTGTCAAAATGGTCGTCCAAGGGACTCGAACCCGCATGCCTACCCATTGCCGATCCGAAGTCCGCGACGTAACCGCCTGGATCGCGGGTTACGTGATTAGCTAACGAGCACACAGAAGTAGAAAAATGTTGTTTTAAAACTTTGGACTCCGAAAGACGTGACAGAAGAATTCGTTACAGAATTACATTCAAAAGGACCAGTGGATGACAGATTATGACAATTTTACATTACTTACTAGCTCACCACATATCAGATAAGATAAAGATAAAATGAAATGTATGGGCGGTAACAGCACTATGGCTTATGCCCTTCCCGACTACATATCAGAGGAGGCTACGTTCCTCAACATACGTATCAGCTAGAACAACTTTCACAACAAATACATGTGAATCATTTTTACTCAGATTGGGCTAGAAATTTAACTACAAACATCCACACTCTTATTTAAGGATAAAAACCTATTTAAGTGAGCGCCAACGAACAACATAGCCACATGTCAAACGTTAAGTAAGACAGAATCGTGAGGAACATATTCACCAGAAAAAAAAAGGGAGAAAGAATTAAAATTTCTAAATTACATTTCTTCAAGTTAATTCCTCACCAATGTTATTTTGAATTTTAATTCGAATTTATTTATGACCTTCAGGCATCTACTGTTTAGGTCGAGATAGGGACGGAGTAAGGAAGGGGTAAGGTTAGGTCATGGCCTAAGTTGAAGTACCATTTCGAAATTTTCCTAGTGTGATTGAAGAAAAACCTCAGTCAGGATGGTTGACCGCTGGTATCGAACCCGGGATCTCCCGAATGAGAAGACAACCAACTAAGCTACGTCTGCTCGGTCTTAGCAATGTTATATAAATAAATTTTAACCTGTATTTGTAGTTAGTTTTGAAGGAATGTGCATTCACATACTGTAAAACCTGTATAAAATGACCAATTTAACGAAAACTGCTCAACTTACAAGGCGGCCGCTTACAGAAAACATTAAATATCCAATGAGTTTTAAACGTAATTTTAATATTAGAAGTAAATAGGGATGCCAGTTGTACATTGTGCATGGTAATTTAAATAGTTGCGAAAGTTTAAAACAAAGTGCGTGTAAAGAGTTTAAGTACTGATTTTTTCTCTCTTTTTTTAAAGTTACCAATTGTTGTTTTCGATACACCAAACTGTACTGCAAGTGAGCGTTGATCGACACTACTTTACTCTACCGAATCAAGCACTTACTTCTTGTTTTCGTGGTCAATTCAGATGCATTGTGATTGCCTTTCTTCTCTGATGCATTGTGATTCAATTTCCGATCAATTCATTGTGATCCGAAACTGCACAAGGTTACTCTAAAACTTTAGACAAACAAGTAACTCTGTTTCGCTCTTACAAGAAAAGAACATCAGCACAAATAAACAACACGGGATCTGATTTTGCATAAATGAATCGCAAAACAAATTATCTGGGGTTATGTACAGGAATTCCAATTTATGGCTCATTCTTTATTTCTATGACAGATATTCACATTTTGGAATGGAGATGCAAGTGTGAATCCTGAAGGAACGACAGTAAATCTCTATTCATTCTCACTAAAAAAAATTTAAATCACACGAGATACAGATTAAAAATAATACTAAGCTTTTCCGCTTGAATGCTATCCCATATTTCCTTTTACCTGCAAACAGAGACAAGATTCTCTGTGTTGCTAGCTTTAGTGCATTGACCGACCACTTGGAGCAAAGATACTAATGAACTAAAGAAACCATTGTGCCGACTTCTGGCCTTTTCTTCACTTAAAATTTACAGAATATGTATTGCAAAATATTACTTGAAATGGTCAACATAAACAGGTGAATTTCACCCATAAGTGAGAGGAAAAACATGTGATCAAGTTCTAAGATATGCAGGTGGCAAACTTGCACGTTCGACAAAAATGGGACCAAGTTACCTTACAGAGCAGTCCAACTTACAGGTTTCACTGTAAAATATGTTAGCAACTTTTACGAAATAGCAGCCTTCCAAAGAAATGCTCAAATAATCTCGTAAACATGTCAGTTCGATTTCAATAAAGGACGCTATCCTAAGTCTAGATAAAATTAGAAGACCACCAAAATTTAGATAAAAACGGAAAGCGATCTAAGTTTAGATAAAATGGAAAGATGAGTACAATTTCTACAGTCAAGTTTACGCTACTAATTGACCAGATAAAAAGAGTTTTGTGGAATCCGACAAAATTAAACTCTAAATTAGGAAGAAAATCGAACGAATTTACATTTCTGACTCCTTATATATTTTTTCCACCTTTCCCACTAAAGAAATGCCTTCAATTGAAAGTTAGTGTATGATTTTGAGCTTAGTTGGCAATGTGCATTACAACTTAATATCGCGCTAAATCATCTCCCTTTCACTTGCGTGCAAACAATAAAATGTCTGGAAAGCAATCCCAAAATGTTCAACTGTCTCACAATCAAAAGCTAAACCCATTTTCTGACATCCCCATCCTCTAGGTCTACACTTTACATTCGTGTTGTAGTCAATGGATTTCCGGACTGACGATATAAATACTGTAGTGAGTTCTAAGTTCCCTCGAACTAGTTATCTTGAGAAGCTAAATAACGATTAGTACGGTACTGCCACGACCGTAAGAACATCTAGAAGTCCATCTTTGATATCTTTTTTAGTGCTGGCTGTGACCTTCCCTTAATCTCTCCAAACGTTTCCAGTTCACTAAACTTCATTTTCAACTATAGTTACGGTTACGGATTTCGAAATAGTTTGGAGAGGAAAGCGGGTTCGAGTCCTGACTGAGACTTTGTAGGACTTTAATCGGTTTCACAAGGCAAATTCCGGGATGGTATCTAAGGCCTTGACCGCTCATTTTCATTTCTGTTCTCGGAAAAGGGATGCACCCCTGATAAGGTTTCTTGCCACAACTGCCTACAGGACCCGTAGAAAAAAAGTAAGAACTTCCTTTATCGTTTAGAAAAGAGAAAGGAATTGCAAACCGTGAAGGGGCAGTTCTACAATCGACCGTTAAACTTTTAGTCAGCGCTAAGTTGAGGCCAACTCTCATTTTGCGTACTCTCATTCGCCAAAATCAGACTTGGCCTCAACTTACCGCTAACTAGAAGTTTAGCGGTCGATTGTAGAACTGACCCTACATATGATCAGTACGGGAGATATAATTATGGTCTTATGATGATCTTGGCGGATTATTTTGCTAAGTTTAAAACAAAACTTACTGCAAACACACAGCTAGAAAATATCAGTCATTTTGAATATCACGAAAACAACTTTTACTGACGAAATATGCACACATCCTAATCCTCAAATCAAGCCTCCTAAACGTGTGTGCTAATGCACCCTACGATAGATGGCTACACTACGCCACTGTTGTTGAGCGAGAGCGTCAGTCCAGTAACATATTGACTACATCACGCCTACGTTACACGTCTATAGTTATGAAAAATTACATTCACTACAGCAGGTGGTACTATTTGGGCTACTTACCTTGCCTGTTGAGCATCCAGCTGGAGCATATTGATATGTTCAACAAGTGCCTGGATATGAGGGTCAATGTTTGGTGCACTCCCATCTCCAGACACGTTAGGAGGAGCTATTCGTTCCACAAGTGATAGAGACTTTACATACGGTTCTAACTGATGGGCGATAATGGATAGATGTTTAATTTCAGCTTTGAGTGCCAGAATGTCATTCATCTGAAAACGATAACGAAACACCTTAGTTAATTAGTTAGTACATTAATAAGAAAAAAGGAAACCTACATTAGGCAAGGTAGGCAGGCAGGAGCCAAAAGTTACGCAACCTGGTCTTTCAAAGTAAGTATCGATCATCACTCAGGCATGATTGTAAAAAATGTTGCCAGCATTTGTTTTTTTTTAACAAACTGTGTATATTCCTGCACAAAACCATTTATGATACTGATTGAAACATTTCTCGTATCAATCAGCGGCGATTTTTCTACGTAGGAATCGAGGAACTTCTTACAGTCAAAGGCAATATATTTAATAAAAATAATGTTTTTTCATGAAAAAGGATGTAAAGGTATGAAAAATGAATGTGCAAGAGTTTAGTTAAATGTGGGATGGCAACACTGAGTCAAGGGAACTCATTTACTATTATCTAGTGGGATATAGTAAATTTGGAAGACATATTGCTCCTACAATATATAAAAACCACAAATCGCTACGGAGCCTGCATGACTGCTCAACGAATATAAGAAAGAAATTGCATACCTAAAACCTTTTAAGCTTTGTATACGGTATTGGTAATGTTTTCCGAAAATGTAGGTTACTCCAATATAACAATATACTCTGGCAACATTGTTGGGAAGTGACACTGAGGGACGTGTTTTGTCTATGTCTACCTCATTATATCAAAATGGACTACGTTGAAAATGTCCTGGAAAATTTGACAAATTACCTACACCCGGAAACCCTGAAATTTAATATGTGAATTGACTGTCAGTTGTTCGTTACATGAAATTATGGATATAGCAATACGGCCTTATATTCATCTTGAATAAATATTTGTGTTATTAAAGTATAATCAGCCTTGTCAGAAAGCTGTTTTTTTTCTTTATACATGAAATTAGTGAAAGAATGGATAACTGATTTACCATTTTACCAGAGTTACCAGAGGGAGAAAAGTTGTCCAATTTCCAGGACATTTTCAACTTAGCCCTTTATCGGTGAAAATGACATAAAGAGGTAACAGAGATAAAGCACATTCCCCACAGTCTCTCTCTCCACCAACAGTGTTGCCAGAGTCCATCGTGATACTGAAAAAACAACATTTTCGGAAAATGCTTTCATACCCCTACATAAAGCTTGTAGCTATGGATTTTTTCTCATATTCAATGAGCATTCATTCTTTCTAGTGACAAAGAAAAATGGTTCAATTAGTAACACAAATGGGTTTTGTGCAGGAATATACAACATGTTGAAATAAACGATCATAGCAACATTTTGTACAACCATACCTGAGTGATGATTGATGATTCGTTGGTTGATGGCTTAGTAATTTATCATTATAGAGGTCTATATTCAAGCGCAAGACCATGTCTCTTATCTGTTTTAGTTTAATAGTTATGTGCTATGAAAGATCGGGTTGTGTAACTTTTGAGACATTCAGTATATATACACAAATTGAACAAAACTAAAGTTGTACAGACTACAAAAACACTGAAAATTGTTATGTTTCGAAAAACGTACAAAATCACATAGTTACATGTTATTTACTTATGCATTAACTTCAAAAAGGATAAACATTTTAATGTTATGTCAAAGAGAAACTCGAATAACACCAGGATGCACCCACAAAAAAGTTTGAAGTAAAGCATTTTGAATAGTAAAAGATGGTAGAAAACAGGGGTACTCACTATTTCAAGATATCCAGATGAGTGCACATAAACTTTACACACAAAGGCATGGTCACATCAAGAGAAACAAACAAAAAAAAAAACTGATAGGAGTGGTGACGAGCAGTGGCTGATTATATATAGAGTACATATAGGAGAAAGCCGGATAGGCAATATAATAGGTGAAATTTTAATAGAAAGGAAAGGAATTGTACTTACATAATATCTTGACGAAAATCACGTACACAATTGCACAGACATAACACTGTAAAGTTACTTAGAATTTTCACATGCATACGTCATCAGTAGAGTAGACAATAAAGACGTTCGCTTAACACACGTTCACAATCCGCTCGTCATCAGTGCAGGATCCACCACCCCTTCCTAGTAGTCATCCCCTCGAACGATAGATCTCGGCAATAATTTTCACAAGTACCAATAGCGAATTTCTTCAACAAATACCTGACCAACCGAATCTAACCCTCTCCCAGCACAAAGCCCTTGTAGCGCTGTGAGAACCAAGACATAATGGTTCTCCCGCCTGACAAGGGATCTACCACATTAGTGTTGGACGATGATGACTCCCTCCAGAAGGCTTACCGACAACTGTCGGATTCCAGCACCTACAAACTAACCACCACAGACCTAACCGATACCCATCAAAAGAAAATCTCCGAATTTATCACTATTAACGGTTCTCGTGAAGGCATATCCGAAATTTCCATAAATACCAAAGCTACTTTCTACCTACTACCAAAGATTCACAAACCCGGTAACCCTGGCAGACCCATTGTGGCCAGCTACAATTTTCCTACTGAACGTAATTCTGCTTTCGTTGACTCCTTCTTACAACCACATGTTTAGGGGCTGTCTACTTACATACGTGATGTCCAGGGGTGTAGCCACGGGGGCACAGGGAGGGAATTTTTCTGGCTACACCGCTGGCGATACCTACCACTTCCTTGAAATAATCCATAAATTACCGCCTCTCTCTTCCGACGCACTGCTTGTTACTATAGATGTTACTTCCTTGGACACCAACATCCTCATGTCCATGGACTTGCAGCTTTGGAATTCTTCCTCAACAAGAGGCCTAAACCTCACATACCAACAACAGCTTTCCTTCTAAATCTAGCCAACCTAGTCCTTACCTGTAACAACTTCACTTTCGAAAACAAACATTACCTTCAAACCCGAGGCACAGCCGTGGGTACAAGAATGGCCCCTTCCTACGCCAACCTGTTCATGGGTAAGCTTGAACACGATTTCCTACAAACCCAACCGTTGACCTCTACTCTGGATACATTTTTTGGACGATGTACTAATGCTGTGGACTCATGGTGAGGCAAGCCTCAAAACGTTTCTAGAACAGCTGAACCAGTTCCGTGTTGTCCAATTCACTTGGTCCATCTCAAACACTAAAGTCCCATTCCTTGATGTAGACATCACTTTGGTAAACAACACCTTTACCATTTCGGTTCATATAAAATCAAACAACCATATGCAATACTTACATTATTCAAGATCATATCCTTACCACACCAAAAAAGCTATACCCTTCTTCCTTGCCCTCACAGAACAACGCCTCAATTCCACTATCTCCGCAACCGAAACCTACAACCAACGCTTTCAGGAAGCTCTAGTCAACCGAGGCTACCCACTTAACCTTGTAACCAAACAAGTTCCATGCAGCCATACACATAACCACCTTCTCGAACTTCCAACACCAACCTGAATTCTCCGTTCTTAATCACACAATTTCGTCCTAAACTTACCAAGATCAAACACATTCTGCATTCTCACTTCCATGTACTCCAATCTGACACCGATACCAGATCAGTCTTTCCCACCAAGCCGAGATTAGTTTTTCAGCATCCTTCGTGGTCTTTTGAATCTCCATGTCAATAATCAACGCCACATTTCCGTCACCAACAGACTCGATTCGCCAGTATCTACACACACGCAATTGCACAACACTGACTTCGTTGACAATTTCCGTATAGTTGTAATCAATACCCTATCCCCCACCACAAACACATCCACACGTCGTCTCTGGGAAGGAGCTTTCATTCAGGGCTTGAATGCTAACTTAAACCTGGACTAAACCTGCACTACCTTTTTTCCTTTTTCTCTCGTCTACACCTACACTTCCCCTTCACCCCTCTCCATTCATTATTATTATTATTATTATTTTGCGTTTTCTATACTGACTCCCACTTTTTGTGACTGACTCAGCAACCTACTCCCTTTTCATTGCATTTCCTACTACCAGGTGTGTAAATATGAAACCGGAATTTGGGCATAGATGGCGTTAGCTGTCACTGTGGTTACCGTAAAACTGCGTCCTTGGCGCCACTTGCTTGTTTTGACTGCTGATAACGATTTCCAACTCACAACCAGACAAGTTTCATGTCATAGTGTAGTGTTTAATAGCGTTGAACCTACAAACTACGATGTGCGGACAGCATTGATTTTTTGTTACCATTTGAAGAAAACTGCT
>JAGDQP010005010.1:53325-81176 GCA_022664845.1 Lepisma saccharinum | reverse complement strand
TGCCCGCCTAAGCCCCACTTTATAACGACTGAAGCTAGAGAAACGAAATTTGGTATGAAGGTGTACCATTACGAGTAGGTTAGAATAAATTCGGCTCGTCTCCCCTACTAGGGTACAGTTCCCAGCGGAAGTTAATTGCGATAAAGGGGTGCGCCCCAGCGAGGCCATCTTGGAATTCTGGGAGCAGCGCCCCAATGAGGCGAAGCGAGTATATGCATTACACAAGTGTAAAAAGCTGCGAAATACGAGCAAAAGCACCAGGGGTGTAAACTGTCCAGTCAACTCCTTCAACCTTAAAAAGTGGTGAAATGGAATATGGATAAGCCTAGTTCCTCGCGCCAACTTCCAATACTCCTGCGTGTCCCACCAAGTTTTACTCGTCACAAACGTTAGCACTGCCAGGAGCATGTTATACAGGCAGAATGTGGAAGTTTCCCCATTCGGACGCAGCGCTCTGGAGTATGAGGGAATATCTGCATCATGTGGCGCAGTGCACTGCAGATTCCGGTTGTGATAAAAAGACGCAGTTCCTCCAAATTCCTCAAGTTCGATGCGCGGCCTGCCGTGGGATTCTTGGCGCAGCGACGCGAGCGAATAGAGGGGAGTATCAACACGTACGGCAGTGCATGCAGCCGAGTTCCGCGTGTCACAAAACGTCAGCATGCTATACAGGAACAAGAGTTTATTGCGAAATCAGCGTTTTTGAGGTTCTGTAAGAAAAAAGATGTTAAAAATTGAAATATGAAATTTCGAAGTATAACGGTATATCATCACTAGTAGATTACAAAATATCTGCAAAGACATCATTTTGAATCCAAAATGGCTGACTTCATAATCTATTTTCCAGAACGTTTGAAGTAGGGATACGAAATTTGGCATAAAGGTGTATTAACAAAAGTAGTTTAGGAATAATCTACATTTTTGAGAAAGTTGTTAACTTGGATCAAAATGGCCGCACAAAAACTTTTTCCACACCATTCGAGCTATAGAAACGAAATTTGGTATGAAGGTGTACCATCACAAGTAGGTAACGGCAATGTAAGAAAACTTTTTAAAAATCGCTTTCTTTAATTCAACATAGCCGCCCAAATACCATTTTCCAAACCACTGAAGCTAGAGAAACGAAATTTGGTATGAAGGTGCCATCACGAAAATGTTTCAATAAATGGATCAAACCACCGCTATGAGGGTGCAGCCCCCGAGGCGATATTGGAAAAGGTCTGCACAGCATGGGGCGCTGTCCCCAGAAAGTCTGATCACAATAAAGGGGGCGTAGCCCTAAAAATTTGAAGTTGGGGGGCGCACACGGAATTCTGGGGCAGCACACCCAGCGAGGCGAACCCAGTATATACATACACGAATAAAAAGCTGTGAAATCCGAGCAAAATACCAGATGATGTTCGAGCCTTAGGGTTGGTGGTGGTGGATTTTAGGGCCGCCAGCAGGAAGCAAATTTGCTGTATCATCACAAGTAGGTTACAATAAATATGGTAAAGCTTCCCTATGTTTCAATAAATATCTCATTCCCACGGGTGGTGGGTATGGGAAAAAATCTGCAACATGGAAGCACAGTGTCCTGGAGAGTGGTTACGATAAAGTGGCGTAAGTACCCAAAAACTCGAAGTTGGGGGCGCAGCCAGCTACTGGGGGCGAGGACCTAAACGAGGCCGAGCGAGCGAGTATATATATTATACACGTACAAAAAGCTGTGAAATCTGAACAAAAACACAAGAGGTGCAAAAAGTGGAGCCAAGTTCTTTAGCCCTAAAAAGGTGTGAAATGGGAGACGGATGAGCCAAGTTCCTTGGTGACAGCATGTAACAGGAACAAAGGAACTTGGCGCGAGGTGGCAAGGTTCATGATCCTCAAGCTATAAGGGTGGTGGGGATCCTAAAACCCACTACGTCCACCGCCCCCAACCCTAAGGCTGTTGCCAGCTCGCGCGAAGTTCCTTTGTTCCTGTTACATGCTGTCACCAAGGAACTTGGCTCATCCGTCTCCCGTTTCACACCTTTTTAGGGCTAAAGAACTTGGCTCCACTTTTTGCACCTCTTGTGTTTTTGTTCAGATTGTCAGAATACATCGATACAAACAGTCGAAGGATAGGCTTTATAAGTTAGGAAAAGGCTCTTAATGAGAGAACTGGAAACTGTTGAAAGTTTCTATGGTATTGTTTCTAATCACATTATATTCTACTGAGCTGATAAAAAAGTATAAAATTTGCTCCTTCTAAATATTTACAAAACACTATTATTTTCTTTTGTGATGTATCTCTTTCTTTCTTTATTTATTTACGTTTTAGATTCTGAAGATTCATGTTATTATTATCCGTTATCTCCCTTTGCGTTGTCAATGATAACCATCGAAATGTGCGTTTATGGATGCAGCACTTCAAAGTAGGTCGAAAGGCGTCAGAACATAAACTAAAGTAGCCTTGGTTACACAAGAGCTTGTTGGACATGCTTCTGCGAGTGGAACAAGTAGCTGTGGAGAACCGTGGATGAGACAGCCTCAATATTCGGCATATCGGTAGAATCTGTATTTACTATTCTGCATGAAGGTCTGAAAATGCACGGGAAGTTTCCTCCAGATATGTTCCGCGATTGCTGACTGATGAACACAATTGTTTCCGCGTCGACGTGTGTTATGCAATATTGTCACATGACGGCATGAACGGTGTTTTCATTCCATCAATTGTCACAATTTATAAGATATGGCTTCCGTTTTTATTCCTGAAACCATACGGCAATTGACTCGACGGAAGCACCAGCACTGACGAAATTTTTTGTTACCGCCGGCCTGAGAAAATTATGGAAGTCGTGTTTTGGAACAGCGAATTAGTTTGTCTTATTCACTGCATTACCAAGGACACCAAAGTGACGTCTTCAATACATGAAGAGGTTTGGACAACGAAGTTTCTTCTAGCGTGCTCCGTACTCATCTGACCTCGCCTCTAGGGACACTCACCTTTCTCCAACACTGAAGGTCACTTTTTATAGTCGTACATTTCGAAGCCGTTCTACTCTTACTTCAGCGATTTTCCATTGGACACAACAAACAGTTCAGACATGTATACACGTGTGTTGAACGAGAGTGTCCCCTTCGTAAGGTGTATCAATAACGTATGCAAGATTCCTACTCACTTTGCAAAGGGTATGTGAGAAATGGTGTAATTTTACCATTGCCACTACGTCCAGCATAATTCCATGTTGAGCATCGTGAGGTAAGTATTGGCATACCCAATAGGTGACAGGATTAGAAGAAAAACTTGATATGCATCCTTCCTCCTTTATCGTAGAAAATTCACGAATTCTTGCAAACTTACCTGTCAGCTCGCGACGTTGTCGACACGCAACATATACATGGTCCTGCAGTGTATAAACGTCAGTGATTAGTGTCAAGATACCCCATAGGTAAAAGTCTAATGGATTAAAATTAAGAGATCTAGCCATTTAACCTGCTCGACGAATCCAGCACTATATTAATTATGCCTGGTCTAGGAATTCCGTATGATACTTTGAAAATTGGGAGGCACTCCATTGTGTATTAACCACATCTGCTGACGATCATGGAGGGGCACATCGTCTACCAGAATAGGTAAAACGTCTGACATGAAATTGTAATAAACATCGCCAGTTAGTTTGGAAGAATCCACAGTCAACGAATATGCTTGTCCTGACATTGATGAAAAGCACTGCTGCTGTGTGTATTGTGAAGTTGAATATGTCATCCCTCATGAAGCTGGACTCATCGGTAAATAAACTTAGTAATATAAACTCCGAATGCCAAACAAGCTAATGACAGAACTTCACTCTGGTAGGCTGATCTACTGGGTCTATGTGATACGGATAAAGTAACTGCTCGTGCAAAATAAAACAGACATGCGAATGGCGAATAATTCTGCTATTGGTCGTCACTATCTGCTGTATGTTTGTCCATTTCTCTCAGTACCTGCTCTTGCATATTAGGTGTGCACACTGTGCGAGCTCTGCCTACGTGTAGTTTCTAGAGCTAACCAACCAGTTTCCGAGAGTGGCTTGACAAGACTGCAGTCTTTCTTAATGGTAGCAGTGAACATTTCTTAATGGTAGCAGTCCTCTGCGCTATTTACCTGCATAGATGGCACGGGTTTGCATCCACTGGGTAATTCATAGCAGAACACCTTGTCTACCACCAAGTATATTAAGTGATAAGTGTCTGGAGTGCTAACGAAATCTGAAAAACGGAGATTCGTGTGTAGAGAGTCCCTAATTAAGAAATTTACATTAAAAGACGTTCGTGCAGATATGATACAGACACTTGTGGACTTCAACCCTTTCTAATGACCTTGTTAAAGGATAATGTGGTCTTGTGGGCTTCAGTAGTGTGAAAACGATCATACTGGTGGACCATGTTCAACTGTTTAAGCTGATTGCCGGGTTACTGTACTCCTTAAAGCAGAGACGTGTGGCATTTCAATTAGCCATGTGCGCCTTATTTATAAATATTTATTAATAGAAAAGTTACCCGCAAGTTGGGTCCCTAGAATGCTAGCACGCGACCAGAAAGGGCAACGATGAGACACTGCTACGCATGATAAAGGACACCAAGTAAATGCTTTGCAATCATTGCATCACCTTGAATGTGTACTACTTCGATCGGAGTTCGGAATTCAATGCATGCAATTGAAACAAAATCTCTTTCATCACCACCCAAAATGCTCAAGGCCCAACCAAGAAGGAGCATCTGTGTTTTGAAACGTTGAATAAATTATTTTAATTGATCATCCCTAACAAGGAACACTGTCATTGGGTTTCATTTTGCGGACGTAATTTAAAAAAAAAATGCTATCAAAGAAAACGAAGGTGAAGAGTGACAAGGTGAACGGTCCTCTTGCTCCACCTATCAAGCTATGGTGGTAGCAATTATTGAATGTGGCATTGCGTTTCCCGGCCTGAGCAGATAGATGTGAAGTTAATTTATACACGACTGCTTATTTCCTTACCAGTCCATATGTGGGAGATTGGCCGAGTTTTTCTCTCTTTTTCTCTGTTGCCCTTCTCCCAGCTGCTCATATGTTCGTTGAGTAACTTTCTGCCCACTCACAAGAAGTCACCACCGGCTTGACCATCCGCCTCTCCTACTCCAGCAAAAAGAACTGCATCATTGCAAGCACAGTGGGGAAAACCTGATTAGTTCAAGTGAGTTTTACCAATTTTCTCGCAAATTTGACATGTTTTAGGGGTGTTGCTAATATACACTGGTGGAAAAGCGATAAGGAATACGTAGTGATGCCTAGTGCAGAGTTTACTAATCTAATTTGGTCAAAAACACGTAAAAACGTATTTCCTTTTCTCTGTTCTTTTTTCTTGTGTGTGTGTGCAGTGACGTCATCTTCGGAGTGCGTGTGAAAATTTATTCACGCTCAGTGCGGGGCCTAAGAGGTGATGGTGGACGGTTGTCAACGCTCAGATTTGAACACAAATACTGCACTGGTTATTTCAGATTGTTTAACCAATAATGAGTGGTCTTTACGAAAGGCGCGGAGGATCTTCAGTACAGAGATTACTCGCTGCTTAACCATCAATGACGGAGGAGCTTTTTGTGACCATCAGTGATTGAAGTTTGTACATCGATAAGTTTTGCAACGATTTGGCTCTACAACTTATAAATTCATCGAAGTGTAATATTACTGAAAATATGGCGAAAGGATTTCTCCAGGATGCATCAATTACCTGTGTACAATTTGGTATTTGTGGTACCTTCATGTCCAGAAGAAATTTTGGAGTGACAAAATGAAGTGTGTATCAGGCAACGCCAGAAACTGAGTTTTCGTGCACGTTTCGTACTTTATTCGATCCGGTCGCTTCCTCAGCATTATTAGAGTGTGTCCAACAAAGTGTTTTTTTTTTCATATTCCAATTAAAATTAATATTGGGTGAAATTCAAAGTGGTTGATTTGAGTGGTATTTCGATCTCGTTAATATTTGTGTACGCGTATGTGTGTGTTCAAAGTGTTGCATATAAAATACCGTTCATATTACGTAATGCTTCAATGTGTTCCCCAAATTAGCTCGTAAGGTCCTTGCATTAAATAGTAAGACATTCCAAAGTTCATATGCATTTATTGGTTGTGTGTGCGCCACAGGTGAGAATTAGGTTGCATTTGGTCATGGTATTCATGTTTCATGGTTAAGCTATTGCGCGCACACACAGCGTCCACCGGTGGCCATTTCATGGTAACGAGCGTGATGTCACATAGGAGGACAGTGTACAAAGATAATTCTCTGTGTCGTGGTGTAGGGTAAGTGCAAGTGTCGAATCAAGGAACCTTTACTACAGCGCCACGCACTTGCTTAATTGCAATCGTCTGCTTCAAGCACCTGTTTTTATAGCTGGTACACTAGCACAAGCCCCCTAAACCATTTTATTTTATATGAAGCACGACTTGAATTTATTGCACATCCATCATATTCTTTAGATCTAATTCCTGATTATTATAATTTTGTTCCCAACTTTGGATACTTCTGTGGAAAATATTTTGACTGATTCTGAAGTAATTCTAACTGTTGATGCTTGGTTGAAAGACCAACAAGAGGATTTTTTACTGCTCGGATAGTGCCAGACAACAATCAAAGTTGCTTCATCTTGCAGGGGGCAATGTTGTAAAATAAACTTGGTTGTTGTGGGTGTTACTTCTATAATAGGGGTTGTACATGCTGATTGATTCTGCACCTAATTAAATTCACTAAACTACTGGCTATAGTCCAAACGCAGAAATAGTAATCTGAGTTTTCTACATGCTGGAGAAATGAAGTACTAATTTGACTACGAAGTATTCTAATAGTATATGTTTGGACTTGCTTAATAATTTCTACAATTCAATTAATTTAGTAGTTATTTTGGGATCTTAACGTAATGTTTGTAGTTTCAAGAAACAACATTCAACCCTTATGTGATCTATATTATATTATAGGTACGAAACTGTAAGAACTTTTACATAAGATTATATTGTAAGTTCATTACCAGGTTTTAATATTAAATTACTTCATTCATATAACTCGAATGCTTTGCTATATTTGTTTTCACAGCTTGCCTCAGTACTTGTTTCTGATATATTCAGGGAAAGGAAGTAATTTCACACACTGTAACGCAAACGTTCAAAACTGATATTTACAGAAATATATACTCTAGTACCATCTAGCAACGATAAGTAGAAACTAATTTGAATAGTTTTGAACGTTTATAACATCGCTTTGTTTTCACTTAAAAGACTGCCTATGTAAGTTAAAATAGTAAGTAAAAATATTGGATTCAAATTGAGGCCAGGTAATGAATAATTAATGTTGTTTACTAATTGATTCGAAACTAAAGAAAATTACAACTCCTTAGTTTAGCAAACCATTCAGTCTTTCGCTGTGATTTCACATGCTTTACATTGGATTTTTACGTAAGGTGTTATTTCTTAAGGCCGTTCGACTGGCTGAGCTGCCGACGTCTTCAGTGACGTAATTACGTAATATTGCTTCTATCATTGATGCCCAACCTACGCCCCGTGGGCCAGATCCGGCCTGCTGCTTTGCCTTTTCGACCCGCCACATTTGTTTACCATAAACATGTCGCAAAAAGGTTTCATTTTATTTCTCCTTGTTAATCTATACACGAAATTAACTGATCTCAACTGAGAAAAGACAGAATGCAACCCATTGTAAGTACCAATCGTTGTCATCATCATCACATAGAAATCTAGACCGTGAAATTTCGTCTAGGATATCTTAAATATACTGCTCGTGAAGTAAATACCTCGAAGTGAAAAATATCGTCGTTTTTATTTCTATAGTTCGTGATTCAACGTTAAGGCCTAACTCGTATATTCCCTATAATAAGTCTGTAACATGTGTTGAACGATGTGTGGGAATTTAATTTATCCAGTGATGTTCGATTTCATACCAAATTATTTTCTACCAATAAAGATCTGATATTACTATACTCCAGTTCTGATAGTATAATTTAGGCGCTACCATGTCCTTGAACAAGTACAAGTTTCAAGATGAATAGAAGATGGTGATACACTAACTTACATTGCTTACGTGACTCATGTCCATCGATACGTTGTTAAATTAGTATTGTTTCTTATGGTAAAAGAATTCATCTATTTTAGGTTGAGAAGATTAGATTGGATTAAATTAGGTTGTCTAACTTAACATAAGTACGTCCTCGTGTGTTTGTTTGGTAACCTTATATTAGGAATTAAATTTGTTTATGATTTTTAGGAATCTATGGCTCAGGCCATTTCTTACTAGATACTTCGTGTTACCTGATACAATTAATTACCAATGTGACTTCAATCGACAAATATCTCCTCATAATATTTATTCGATACTTATTTTACAAATCCCTTCATTTTCATATTTATTTCATACATATACAAAATGACATTTTGGCCTGAGTCTTAGATACCTAAGGCCATAAATAAAAAAATAAATTCAAAATAACATTTATTATGATTGAATACTTGCCTTGGTATTGCCTTAGAATCGAATCACTCACATGTTTCCAGTCATAATATTTCTCATAAGTGGAAAACAACTGTAACATACCCAAGATACTTGTTATTATTGATATAGTGTATCAGTATTCAAGGTCATTTTTAAGTTCTGATTATTATACGTCAAAGGGGCAATAAATTATTTTAATCTGTAACTCTGAAAGGAGGATTACAAAGCAAGTAAGTTTATAATAATACCGCTTTAACTCCTTCAAGACTTCCAAACATGCCTTTTCTACAATTCGAAAATGATGTGGATTTTAAGTACTACAATGTTATTCTTGAAATATTTGTTTAATTTATTCGTTAATTGTATTATTTTAATTGATTCCTTGTTTTCTTTGTAGAAATGATTACTGTTTTACCTTTTAACGCATATTTTCAAATAATTATACACTCGTCTCTTGAAAATTAATGACTGCTTCAATGATCATGCAAGATTCCAGGAATATCAATCACCCTGCCAAATTCATGAGCATGTCCCTTAACGTTATTATTTACGATAAAAATCTATAGAAAACCCTTTACTTGTCTCAAATTGAAAATCCTGGCAGAGTCCCTTTGCTGTGTTTTCAGAGCTGAAAAGAATTACCGGATCAATCGAGTTATTTGGGTATGTTTTCGACTAGGGCACCAGGTATTGAGTTGTGCCACCAGAGTTTTGAATTCTTTTTTTTTATTATACTCTGCTGCATTTGAACACTGTTTCTTTCACCTGTGACTAGGATCGGGCCATTACATACAAAACACGGAAAATATGATGTCGAAAAGTTCCTAAGAATACTGTGACGTATGGAAATAATATTGTATCCCCGGAAAAAATACAAATATTCCCGGAGGTGTGCAAATACCTCCCCTCCACGACAGGCTATTCTGAAGTATTTGTGGACTCAATATCATGAATGACGATATTGATTCATTGAAGCCACAAGAACAGGACCAGGTCAAGCCGGGTCAAGATTTCGTGACTGGGTCAATTGGGTCAAGATTCGAACATGAGGTTACCGATTCAGTCTGATCATTTGGAACAAGACACGTTCACTGCTGAATCGGGTCAAGTTTCGTAGCTGGTTGCTGGACAGTACGTGATTCCGCCAGAGCACACTGTGAAGGATGTTACCTCCATTTTTTTTTATTTTTGTTGTGAAAATTTGATAGAAACAGTGCAAAACTCCACTTAAAGTACACCCTCCCAATTCTGACTTCACCCCCCTAAAATTAAAATCCTGGAGGAAACCCTGTCCTTGGGTCACCTATGTCCGTGTTAGACCGGGTATCCAAAAGTATTTAAGATTTCAACTCTCGTTGAAATTGGCATAAAAGTGCTGATACAGTTCGTTTCTTTATATTTTTCTTATTACAGTACATAATTCTGGCTTAAATAGGTTCGTAGAATCAGAGTGAAGTAGCTGTACATTACGCCGCCCATTCTCTCTAATGTTTTTCTAGAGTTTCTCTCAGTCACTTAAGGCAAGATGGTTCCTTCAAACTAGACACAGGCTAACTTCCTTACGTATCCAATTCCGACCTAAGCCAAACTTGCCTAAAAGCTGTACAAAAATTCGGAGTGAACATTCAAAGACAATATACTACTCCTGTGAATGCTCGATTAAATCGAAGAGGAAGTGCTTAGTGCAGACAAGTTCGGTAACAGGTGACCAATACAGAGCAACAGGTGGCGACAAATTTCTGTTATGGAGAGGGTCAAGTTATATTAGGGACAGGTTTAGAACATAAAAAAAAAGTTCAAAAATAAAATATTTTCAGTTCTTTTATTATATTGTAAAGAGGTAAGGTTCTCCAACCAGTAACATTTACGCTTAATCGGTGGCTATGTTGTAGAGTGCTTACCTCTGGTGCTTGGGTTCTAGGTTCGATCTCTCCTTATACGATGTGGGATTTATAGTGAAAACACCTTGTGCGTCGGTTTCTCCGGGTTCTCCCGTTTCCTCCCAATTTCTTCATTCCACCAATTTTCCCATCGTCATTCATTTTGCTTGAAACAAAGTTCCCTAAAGGTCTTAAATAAAATTCAAATTAAAAATGTATGCTTAAATGGCATCTAAATTTGTGAACTTTGAACGACTGTAGATCAAATGGTATGTCCCAGACAGACCATTGAAATGAGGGTCAGCAGAGTACCCTTTTAAAGGATAACAGCTTAACTAGAAAATGAGGAAGACGCCTGATACATTTTTCATTTGAGGACCGAAAAAATTATTGCCAAAATAAAACATTCTTGGCTTTTGATCCTTATATTGTCGTTTGTTTAAGCCAAAATTTTGTGATTAGGTAAAATAATTCTTACAAGCATGGAACTTGGTATACATATAGTATTTGGTCACCCAAGTAACATACTAAAAGTCTCCAAAAATCAAACTTCTACTACGGCCGCCATCTTGGAAAATGGCGGCCTAATTTCAGTTTTGTTCTTCAATTTTCGCGGAAAGTAAGCATTGAATCGAAGAAAGGTTCAAATGAAGTTTGTTTGGCATGGAATTATCAATCTTTTTCGTAATAGTCTTTTTTTTTTTTTCATTCGACTAATTTTAAAGGCACAGAATTACATCAAACGAAAACGACTTTTTTAAAACCAAAATCCTTAAATCGGTTTAAAACAAAATCTTAAAAGCATGGGACTTGGTATATAGAAAGTACTTCGTCACCCAAATAACCTATGAAAAGTCCCCAAAAATCAAACTTGTGCTACGGTCATCTTGGAAAATGGCGGCAATATATATATATATATATATATATTTTTCACTTTTCGCGAAAACTAAGCGTAACATCGAAACAAGTTTTAAATAATGTTTGTTCAGGATAAAATTATAAATTCGTTGTAATTACTGTCTTGTCATTTGAACAATCATATTTCTTCACAGTAATGCTCTGTTCAAGTTAATAAATGCAACTTGTTCGTCTCAGAAAGCAGTACTTTTGCACATAACCGTTTGGTACTTTTTCAAATAGATTTAAATTTAAGTGAGGCTTACTTGAAATTTTATTATATTTAATTGTTAGTGTCTACATTTTGTTCTGATGTTATCATTTATGATATTTCTTCACAGGAAAATTGTGTAATCACTTTAGGAAAAACTTTTGCGAGCAGTTTATGTTGTTGGCATTAATTTCTACCTTCATTATTTTAAAAATGCTAAATGAAAATAGAATATTATGACAATCACTTTAGCTTTTGTGCCATTTTGTGGCTTCTGGTGAATCAAAATATGGTCTTAACAACAAATATTTGTAATTTTTATGATGAAGAAACTAATTTAAAAACACTTTTTGAAGTGCCCTAATTTCCACGAAAAATGAAAAAAAAACTTATTTTTTTTCGGTCATTTTCCAAGATGGCGGCCGTAGCACAAGTTTGATTTTTGGAGACTTTTAGTATGTCATTTGGGTGGCCAAATACTATATGTGTATCAAATTTTCATGCTTGTAAGATATTTTTTACCTAATTTTCAAAAAATAACTACACTTTTATATTGTTAACGGCTATTTAGAGTATACGTGGGAATTCCCCCCTTCAAGTAATAAAATGAAATAGAAAAGACACTTGCTAGACAACAGATGAATCATTTGCTTGACATTTAGGATATTAAGAAAATTAAGATTTAAAATTAAAAATAGAAGAGTACAAACATATGAAGAGTGTAGGGAAAGAAGGCTGGATGTCCGTCAAAGGTGATTTCTCGTAAAACACACTTTAAAGTCTAACTCACCCACTTACTTCCATGCATTTAATGTTCTAAAAACCGCTATGACATGTGGATTAATTGGGTTTTTTGGATGGAAACTTTCCTAGCCTCATGGAAAGTACTTGTAACGAAGTAGAAACAACTTTTATTTCTTAAATGGATACCCTCT
This sequence comes from Lepisma saccharinum, assembly GCA_022664845.1. NCBI lineage: Eukaryota > Metazoa > Arthropoda > Insecta > Zygentoma > Lepismatidae > Lepisma > Lepisma saccharinum. The sequence continues at coordinate 68,776 of JAGDQP010005010.1, read as the reverse complement.
TCTTTCCCTGTATTCTTCATATGTGTGATTCAAACCGAACCGCGGAGCAGTTGGTAAAACGTGGACTTGCCTAGTATCGGAAGGTACTGGAATGAATCCCAGTGACAACTATCCTGACTGAGAATTTGCTACTACTTTTCGGAATTCACTGTATTACTATTGCTGGGATGGTATCTTGAAAAATAGGTTTTCTCTCACTTCCTTCCCCATCCTCTCCTCAACCCTTAGCCAAAGTTGGCTAGAAACCATAAATACATTTCACAATTCACTCAAACTGTTAGCATAATAAGTTACCTTGTGTTACACCGGACGAAACATTCATTTCTGTCAATATTGTATTGTTTCTTGGTATTCAGGTTAATAATAGCTCACTTTCGGGATTCGCCAAATTTGTTTTGCAACCGAAATATAACTACAAAAGATGCTTAATACTGTAGTTCTTAAGCATGCCTTTCTTGTATAGGGTGAACAACAAGAAAACGGTATGAAGGCAGAAACATAATGTTCCAAGTATTCTGAAAAGGTTGCTAAATTCAGTTTATTTATTAAGTAAGTAAAGGATATGGTAGCCTACACAATAAGTTTATATTTTATATAGTGTTCAGAGGCATACGTCATATCTTTTATATTGAATGGATGAGTACCACTAACGAAATACTATCGGAATAGCTTACGATTGATTATACGTCATTTGGGATGTACTACAAATGCGAAGTCTACGTTTGTTGATTTTTAAGATAAGGCTTGTTCGAAACAAGTTCAGGCTGCGAATCTACTAACCACCGCAAAGGTTCCGGTTCCTTGATAGAATTTTAGCATTACTTAAAAAAAAATAGGTTGACAACACTGACAACTGTACTGCGTAGGTACGGAAAAACTCACAGTACTTTTCTGCTGTTAGGAACAATGTTTATACCAAGTTTGGTGCAGCTAGGTTTAACTGGATGGAAGCAATTTGAATAATTAATTATTTTTTATTAAAGATAATGGTTTGCAACACTGAACTACTGTATCAATAATGATGGTTTCGGCGGCTCTGAGCTGCTAGTCTAGCCAAGGCCTTTCCTACGACACCTGAAGCATTTCTCTACACTTCGTAGTTCATGAGATTTAATTTCTGGATACGGGCGGATGGATGGACACTATGAGCGGGTGTAGAAGGTCTCTTTTATTCGGTCTAATAAAAAGTGGGAAAATACTGTCGAATATATGCACAGAGAAATATCCCAAAGTAATCACCATTGTTATGTAGATACGTACATGCCCCCAACGTTCATGGGCATCAAACGCCTTCGCGTAGAAACAATATAGACTGCTGCACGGTTGGCCACTGTTACTCCTTGCTCTTGTCGTTGACAAATCTTCTGAATGTTGAGCAGGTCGTGCCAGATGGTTTTAACTGTATTCTTGCTAAATACAGCGAACAACACAATTGTCCTGGTAACATGTCTACTTGCCATGAGTAATTCACTATCCGTAGCAATTGTGTTTTCGGTGACAATACGATATGACTGTCCAAGTGATAGCATATTCTCTATCGAACGGCGACTGACATTTCTAAACAGATCACATCAAGAGCGATACATGTCTAAACAAATCACAGATCTGTAGCGTGACCTTTACCTCGTTCACCATACACGTATGATACATGTTGGTAGCTTACTCGCTCTCTTAGCGCAAAATCCGAATCATAACACACTGTTTCTCTTTAGACGCTTCCGTAGTTACACCAGTAATGAAACAAGCCAGCGCATTGACGCATTAGCTCAGCATGATGTATTCACGTAGTATATTTTACCTATCAAGAATCTTAACATAATTTATTTACAGATATACGGCAACTCTCTCAATTTAAACACTTTATATTAAGGTATCTTTTAAGTGCACAATGCCTATAACATGTTTTTCAGTATGGTCTGAAGACATTTTTCTCAAAAAATCTTAATTAAAAACCAACTATATCTGAAACACTAGAACCAAATTAAAATATTCCAATATGAGACATTGCTTACAAAAAAAAATAATTACTGCCAGAATAAAATTCAAATGCATGCACTGAATCCGATAGACAATGAAAATCGCATAATAATGAAGAAATAAAAAATAAATGGTATCCTGTTTCCAATGAATTCATTTATTTTTTTCCTGTTACATCCTTGTTTTCTATAAAATGCCTATAACAGTTGTGTTCTAATTGTAAACTGAATTTCTCAGAAATTCAGTAACGCAAGGAGATTATATATTTCTTTTTATTGTGTGTGCGAAATGAGAACGAAGTGCCTGGAATAATAAATAGTTCTAACAAAAATTGAATTTCTCAGAATTTTAATTAAACAACGAAACTATTATATTTAATTTCCGCTTCTGTGTTTTTCTTTTCTTTTTTTTTTATTGTCTTATTTAACAGTGTTACGATTGATTGCAAAAATTTGGAGAGTATAAAATAAAAAAATATATAAAGCACGTTTCCTCTAACTGTATTTCATCCCGTGTTGTCAAACTACTTGGCTATCCAAGAATTCAAGTTGGTCATTAAGTGGCTACTTGTTTTGAAGGCTGTTTATACGCTTAAACCCGTAGAAGCTTTACTCAGGTCTGGTCATTATTAGGATCGTTGAATTGTCTGTTTTGTTGAGTAGTTTACAATGGTGCTCCCTCAATTTAAATAATCTCCAAATTCAACGAATTCTGCTCATTGTCATTCATGTACCAAATATATGTTAATTTAAATTTAATTTCTCCTTCATAGCAACAACATTAATTGAGCTCTTGATTTTTTGAATCTGTGGTCTCGTGCGATTGAGGAAAAGGCCTGGATAAACTCAATCAGAATGATCGCCCGCTGGTATCGAACCCAGGAACTCTCAAAATCGAAGCTAGCTCTCTAAAAACTGAACTACGGGTTCTCTGTATATTCCTTGCATTGGTGTTTGTTGAAACATTATTGAATCAAATGTACCGTGTTGACGCTAAATTAAAAAAGACCAAATTACACGATCTAAATTATCTGAAAGGACGCTCTGTTGTGATATTACTGAACGTTTCTTACTAGTAGTGGCGAGAATAAACCCTTATCAGTAGTATTTGAGAGTCAGGGTTCCAAGTCCCATAGATTTATCGCAGTTCATTTTTAATTCCTTTCGTTCATTTCTATTAAATTATTGCAGGTAATGCACCAGTAAGTATATTTGCTGTAAAATAGTATTAACTGTCATGTTAATTACCAGGTGCGTAAATATGAAACCGGAATTTATGTACAGACAAGACACAGTGATTGGATGGCAATGCTAACAACTATTCTATTCGAAGTATTGGACATCGCTAGCGATACATTTCTGCCATCGTTCCGGCAATGTGTGGATGCCAGACCAAAAAAACTGTGCCTCTTATGCTGCAAACCAGTCATCAAGCCATTTTCGTAAGATATGAAGCGCTGGTCAGCAAATGCGTATCCCATGGATGCAAATAAGTGAAAATCGGAAGGCACCAAGTCTGGTGAGTAAGTCGAGTGCGGAAGGATTTCCTAGCCAAACGTCGCAATCGTTTCCTTCGCCGTTTTTGCTCTGTGGGAGGATCATTATCGTGAAGCACAATCACTTTATGTTGTCTTTGGTCATATTCTGGTCGTTTTTCACGCAAAGCTTGATGCAAATTGATCATTTGTTGTCGGTAACTTTGGGTATTAACGGTTTTGCCAGGTTTCAGCAGTTCATAATAGATCACTCCCTTCTGATCCCTCCAAACACAAAGCATTGTCTTCCGTCCATAGCGATTTGGTCTTGCAGTCGATGTCACCGGATCTCGTGGAGTTACCCATGATCTTTTACGCTTAGGATTCTCGAAATAGATAAACGTTTCGTCACCAGTCACAATTCGATGGAGAAATGATTTCCTTTTGTACCTGACGAGCAGAATTTCGCAAGTGGTTTATCGGTTTTCCTGCTGTCGTTCAGTCAATGTATGTGGAACCCATTTTTCCACCTTCTGAATCTTGCCCATGACTTTTAAGCGTATGGAAACTGCTTGTCTTGTCACATTTAATTGATCCGGGAGTTGTTGCGTTTGAGCGTCATCCTCATCCAACAAAGCTTGCAACTCACTGTCTCCAAACTTTTTCGGTGGTCTTCCACGTTCTTCGTTTCTCACGTCAAAATCGTCACTTTTAAATTTTGTAAACCACGCATAGCACTGTGATTTACCAAGAACATGATTACCGTAAGCTTCGACAATCATGCGATGCGATTCTGCAGTAGTTTTCTTCAAATGGTAACAAAAAACCAATGCTGTCCGCACATCGTAGTTTGTAGGTACAAATTGCGCCATGTTCAACGCTATTAAACACTACACTATGACATGAAACTCGTCTGGTTGTGAGTTTGCAAATCGTTATCAGCAGTCAAAAGAAGTAACTGCCGCCAAGGACGCAAATTTACTGTAACCACAGTGACAGCTAACGCCGTCTATGCACAAATTCCGGTTTCATATTTACACACGTAGTTTCAGACAACATTTTCCTATTCTGTCACACTTCTTAAAATACTCCAGATACCAAGAGATGCAAGTGACATTGACGAATAGAAACAAGTTCGAGGTAGTCTTTTATATTTAACCCAAAATATATGTGACACGAAACTGTCATATTTCGTACGAAGGAATCTTTCGCCTTGCACGTATAAAATATGACTGCTTTCTGTCATATATATTTCGGGTTAAATATAAAAGACTACCTCGAACTTGTTTCGTCAATGTTACTTGCATCTCTTGGTATCTGCAGTCGACATACCGTGACCACTTTCCAATCCTTCCTTGATTACTTTATGAGCGAATAGACTTCCTCGTCATCAACTTGAAACAATGAAACTAAAATTTATTCAGAAGCTACTACTATCATATATTTTCCGATATAATATTCTTTCATACGTTGTATGACGCACTGCAACGTATTGATAAACGCCGCTACAACAGATACTTATCATATATCTCTCAGCTTTCACCCGATCTATCCATCCGACCAGTATTCATCATATTCATCAACACACAAGTAATCTGAATCGAACCATAATGTCATTATCACCGTGAGTGCTACAAAGAAGAAGATATTATTTCGTATGACGTTAACCACCTAATGATGTGGCATGCAAGCATTTTATTTCATACCTATTACTTCGACACGCGTTTAATTACTTCACTAATTTATTAAGGAGTATTGTGTCTATTACTGCACAGTTTCCATATTGCATCATTTAACATCGATATCTATTTATAAAGTACCAACTCCAACCAAAGTTTATAAAGTACCAACTACCCTATGTTATTTTTTTACAGCAGTGAAGCCCATCAACATCGACAATAAACATGATTCTGTATTCATCACATCCACCAAGAGGGTGTCAAGCCTACTGAAGGGCTGACAGGTAAGAAAATGTCAAATAATGAAAATGATTGAAGTAATCAATAAATTAGTAAAAATACCGATTCCTTAACACACTCCACTTTGAACATAGAATGGCGACCTACTACAACAAAGATGATACATCGAGTAAAAATATTTTCCCCAATGGAAACCAGTACGGCTTTGAGCGTTCAAAACATTAAAAGAACTGCTTAGCTGAAGAAGCAAGTTAATTCCTAGGTTTACTTACCGGAAGTTACACCTTCTTTTAATCTGCTCAAACCAAATTGAGTAAGGCATTCGTTTGATCAGGATGTAATTATCACAGCTGAGAAATAATACGAAATATGTTAGTGGGGCTAACTTCCACTAGTCCCACCTTGAAGCTGATCAAATAAAATTTAATAGCGGAGATGGTTTGGTCATAGCTAGATCAACGTTAATTATCTTTTGATTCTTACAGTTTCTGAGAACTTCCATGAAACATGATCAAAGGAAAACTGCTAGTATGCTTCCCCCCCCCCGTCTCCCCCGCTTCTGTTGATCGAAAGCAGCTAATGACAAAAATCGTTTGATCAGATTTGGTTACTAACTTCATTATTCATCCCTTAATGAAATTATTGCCGACTGATAAAATGGCTGATAAAATAAAATTATTGACGGAAATCATTTGATGATCGTGGTGTGATTAAAGGATAATTAAGGTTTTAATCAAGTTTTATTAAATGATTTTTAGTAGCTCCGAATCAGTTTAAGTGCGTGTGCTAGCAGTAGTTTAACCCCAAGATTTTTTCAGAAACTGTAAATGATTACATGATAATTGATGATGATTAAATCTGATCAAACGATTAACTGTCAATATCTGCATTGAAGTAGCTTAAGCGGAGACTAGTGAAAGTTAGCACACCTATTTCTCAGCTACAATAATTTATTAAACGAAAAATAACGTTGATCAAATCTTTAATTTTATTTGATCGAAAAAAGGGGACTAATCTCAAGGACGTTTTCATTTTGAGTGTAAATTCTAAATTCCTGTAATTGTAAGAATTATATGCAAATACTAACATAGAGTTCTAATTCCTTTGATAGTTATTGGTAAATATTGTTACCACCTTTGTAAGCCTCAATGTTTAAGACACTTTAGTTAGCCCATTGTCATCAAAAGAGAAAGGGGGTATTAATCCTCAAGCACACCCGCAATTATTGGAGTATTAGCCAGAAATACATAGGGTTTTGTACAATGGGAAACACACGAGATCCCACTTTCTATACCTACAAATAACACACAGGTTAGCGCTATAGTGATGCGTTTCTCTTTGAAATGTCCAGGGAACAATAATGGCGAAAGCTACGAATTGTTTCAGTATAAATGAACAAGAGAACCCTTGCTGGAATATACGCATAAATAGCCAGAGTCAAAGATCAATTACTTGTACAAAGAGACCTTGGACATTAATGAGTCCATGTAAAAAAATATGACAATTTTTGTCACAGATATTTCGGGTTATATGAATATAAAAGATTTCCTCCATTTTTTTAAAATTTATCAATGACTTTTGCATCCCTTGTCTTCTAAACTCCTAATATATAAAGGACGATAATATGTGCTTTGAAGAATCAGCAGAAATCATCCGATTTTGTATGTAAGGGCGTACTTGGCGTTATACAATGTGATTTCTGATTGGTTTCAAGAGATATTCTGGAAATTTCTGAACGTAAACATCATTAATTTTGTGCGTAAGTAGTATTTCTTTAGAAAATAAAACATACTAAGTAAGCAAAACATCAGTATAGCAAATGTGTCCCCAAAACCTGACAACATTTCCGTTCTTGGTAAAACTTTACTTCTTACGCCAATGATCAAGCTTATTACCGTAGCAACACTAGCTTCTCCATTCTTTTATGGCTTACATGAAGAAGAAACCAGAAGGGATGGAAATTAGGAAAATGATGAAGAGAGGATTTCTGATTTATTATGCCAAGATGCTTGGCATAGAAAGATAAAGTCTTCTACACAACACCATCTATGTAAAGTTCCTCTCTTCTCTTCTGGTGTAGTTTTGCTTCCGGCTAGAACACCAGTCTTCCTTCGATACGATGCCAAATCAGCTTCCTTAGCGGCTTTCTTTTCGTTCTCACGAAAACAATGGAAGGATTGTTGGAGAAAGAAAAGAGGGAAGGAGATCCTTTCTTGCATCTTCTTCGCCAGGATGTTATACCTTGCAATTTGTTTACTCTGCACTTATCAATTTCTTCTGTGTATAAGGTGTACTAACTGTACCAGGAATGTTTTTCTCTGTTTTCGTATCTTATGTTCAGAAATGTATCTATTTTTTTATTATTTTGTTACTCTTATAATACTATTTGTGCTTGCAATAAACACATCTGTCGTCACATGTAGCACGGTGTATTTATTGTTTTCATCAAAATTCTATTTAACTCCTATGGTTTCAAATATGAGATTATAGATTTTCTTTATAAATACAGGTGGCACTGACTTGTTAATTACATGAAGGGATAATGTATGTTCCGCCACTTGCATCTGTCTATGATACAAAATTCAAAAGTCTTTGCTTGATAATTTATTACTTTCCTTCTCTTAAACTTGCATTCTTGGTTGATCTTCCGTTGAATGTTCCTTCAAATTTCAACGGTGTCTTGCAAAAACTTTTGTAACCTTTATTTTCTAGTACATTTCTTCATACAACGTATTTTGTACATACGTTTATATTGCATCCTTACCCAAAATCTGTTTCCGTTTCCCTGTTTATTCTTGTATTTATTTTATCTTGATTTTAATTTCGTATTTTTTCAATACTTCATTGATTTTTCTTCATTATTCTTCAAAGTTTTATTTGGTTATACCTTTCCCATGCGTTTTATTTGTCTTCTATACGTTCCTAAATTTTCATCGTTTTCGGTTTCTTTATTTTCTTCAGCTATTACTTTTATATGTTTTGTTTTACTGGTAACGTTTTCTGTTATCCTCTCCAGTTTATGGTACCATCTCACGTTATGTATAAAAGATACTGACAGTCTTTGAATGTACTTCTATCTCGGTATGGGCGAATAGACAAATTGATGGATGGACTAATAAATAAGACATCGTCAAGATCACACTACCAATATCACGAAATAATATTATTTACACGAAAATGTTTTAACGACGCTTTTGTACGCATTAATGTTTAAGAATTGATCACGTAGATAACACTGAGGAACAATTTGTTTTAAGGTTTCTTTTGCATGAGATTTTTCAGCTGTTTCTATATGTTGTTTGCTCACTGATTTGAAATATGAAATCCGTTTCCCTGTGCATGCTATAGTTTCCATGGAATTTGAAACTTCTGTATTTTGTAGAGAAGGTCATCGTTCATTAGCGTTTTGCATTTGTTTTCACTTAAACCTACTATCAAAACAGAGCACGTAGTCACAATATTGATGTTTTTTTAATTCATTTCTGTGTTTAAGATTACATCATAGCTTTTTCAAATAGACAGAATTGTGTAAATAAACCTGACGCCTTTTGTTATGTATGTGCCTGCTACACACTTCCCCGCCAAAGGCGCAATATAACATCGTTTGTTAGGCTTGCCTACAGAACGTATTTTCAAGTTTCTCTTGGCGACCAAGGCAAGAAATGTGCTCCTCATATCGTGTGTCATAATTGTGAGGAAATGCTACGTGATTGGACAAAAAGAAAGCGAAAGGGTGTGCCTTTCGGAGTTCCCATGGTTTGGCGAAAACCGAAGAACCATCTAAGCAACTCTTATTTTTGCCTGGTCAATACGAAGGGTATTGGCAAGGAAAACCGACATGCTATTTTGTATCGGAGTATTCTCTCAGCAATTCGACCGATCTCGTACTCGGAGGAACTCCCGGTTCCAGTGTTTAATGGTTTAGGCTCTTCCGAAGATGAAGAAAGTGAAAGGGAGGGGGATCGCAGGGCTTGTGATAAGGTGTATGAAGAAACGGCTATGGAATCCGAAGACTCATCTAACACTAAACAGTCATCTGCACCTCAGCAGTTCATCCAGCCTGAATTGAATGACTTAGTGCGCGATTTGGGACTCTGCAAGAAAGCTGTTGAGCTATTATCTTCCAGACTGCGAGAAAAACAAATCTGTTGCATCATTCGGCACGAGAGTTATATTTCCGAAAGTGGGAAAAGAGTTTTGTAGACTACTTTTCAGAAACCAACAACTTTGTTTACTGCCATGATATCCGAGGTCTTCTAACTGAATTAGGCGCTTCCTCTTATAATCCAACAGAATGGAGGTTTTTTATCGACAGTTAGAAGCGAAGTTCAAGTGTGTTCTTTTGCACAACGGCAATGCTTACGGATCGGTTCCAATTGGTCATTCGGTGCATTTGCGAGAAGAACATAATAATATTAAACTTGTGATTGATTTACTCAAGTACGAGGAGCATAACTGGATCATTTGTTTTGATCTCAAAATCGTCAACTTTCTGCTTGGACAACAAAAAGGTTTCACGAAGTATCCGTGCTGTCTGTGGATGTGGGATAGCCGAGCTCGAGAGCAGCACTGGACACAAAAAGAATAGTCTATCCGTGACACTCTGCAAGTAGGAATGCCAAACATTGTGAATGAAGCAATTGTCAACCGAGATAAGATCATTCCCCCTCCCCCCCCACTCAACATCAAGCTTGGCTTTATGAAACAGTTCGTGATGGTGACTGCTTTCAGTATCTATTTTCCAAATTTCAGCTTTGTCTTACGAGAAGATCAATACAGGCGTGTTCGATGGACCTCGAATTCGTGTTCTCTTGCGTGATGCGGAATTTGACAAGAAGATGAACTACAAGGAGGATGCAACATGGCTGTCTTTCTTGGAAGTTATCAAAAACTTTCTAGGCAAGAAAAAGTCGGATAACTATGAACTGCTGGTTCAGATAATGTTATCGGTCTTTCACGATCTTGGTTTCAAATGAGTGTGAAGATTCATTTCCTCTACAGTCCCCTTGATCAATTCCCTGAGAACCTTGGAGATTGTAGCGATGAACAGGAGAGCGTTTCCATCAAGACCTGAAGACGATGGAAGAGCTGGTACGCGTTGGCAGATTACTGCTGGAGTATCAAACGAGAGTACCCCGTGGTTCTCCATAAGCGCAAGAGCTACAAGCGCAAGTTTTTGCCTCAATAGAAAGTGTTGGAACTTTCCGTGATTTCATATGTGTGTTTGTATTACTGTGGTCTGTGTCTAGATACACATGTTATTCTCAAGGAAAAGGGCCTTAAATATATTTCTATATTAGATGTGTGTGTGTATGATTACCACACACAAATACTTTCGTATTGGAATATATCTAATCTGTAATGCATATTTATGAACTTTCTTGCCAATGTGTTTGTTTTAGCCCTATTTAGAGACTATATTACCAGATTTCTTAAAGTGCATTGATCCACAATGCGACAAGCAACAATTGTAAAATTATAAATTCCATAAATTGACATTATAGTGAAAAAACACGGAACATTGAATTTCAGAAAACCTAGATCCTACACACACAAATGAAGTACATATTTGCAATCAGCACATCCAAATTATGGTAACAGAGGTGTTAGTATCAATGCAACAAAAATGTTGTTCCCCAGTGTAATCTTTATATTCTGGTGATATTGTTTTAACTGTTTTGTTTGATAAATTGTGATAATTTATTCCATCTTCCTTACAGAGTTTTAGATCGATAATATTTTAAATTAATATGCAGACGTAGTGATATGTAAACTTAAAAGACAATATGACTTGAAATGAGTGGTTGCGTTTAAATTTCATCAGACTCTCCTATAGCTTTAAGGTTTAAAACACATTTGTGGAATTCTAATTTCCAACAACGTTAGTTCCTCATTGAACGCTGTATAATAAAAATGTATTTCTTTTGACAACAATATTATGAAAATATTTTCTGAAAGTTTTCGCCATTTTGTGGGATAATTAGTGAATGTAGGAACACCTTATTTAATGTGTGGGTTTGGTGGTGTTGGGTGAGTACATATTAGCAGGGCAAAGATGTGATAAGGAGAATGTTTGTGTGTGTACATTTTATTCCAAGAAATTCTCAACTTTAACTTCTCTTCCCAGAACGAAAAATATTCGAATACCACTCCTTGAATTGCCTTAATGAACGTTATATCCGCCTCTTTAGAAGCGTTTGAACCCTTCAATACGACATCAGCGAAAATTAGATGGTTGTGTTTCCCCTTCCCGTATCCCTAGCCTCGAGTCGAGTCACACTTCTGTGACTGAATACAATGAACTGTTATTGCGAGTGAAAGAACGGAACCCTTATCCTCAACGACCACCACAAACTCTGTATATTCTCTAATGACAATCTAATTGTAATGACGTCGCTTTTCTATTTCAATAGGGTAATTGAACTAAGGTTTCAAACTCATTCAAGAACCCTTACATTCCCTCCCCTTTCGAGGCAACGAATTATACTCTCTGAAATGAATGAATAGATGGGTTGATTAAATAATGAGTGGTCGGATGAATCTTGGAAAGTACAGCAGAAAGTTGATGACATATATTTCTTCTTCCACATCCTCAGAACAGGAATTAACTTATATTTTTCTCAGCATTAAAGGATTGAGGTTGCATGGTGCTGTGACATTGTTTTTTCTTGTAATTCTATACACTTTAAAGGAAACTAAACTGCCAAGATCTACAAGGGACTTCATGAAAGAAAAGATTGCTACACTGTTTGCAAACTGTATCTTATAATTTAGTATAGCACATTTTATATACTTCGTATTAGGAAATTAGTGTTAACTTCTTTTATTCTTTTAAGTTACAATTATAACAGCTATAGATACATTCTTGTATACATCTTTACACCACCTCTAGTATCCTACGGAAGAAGTAAAATTTTTCTAGAGGGAATAGAACCATTGTTGCCTAGGTGATAGACTATTCGTTTAACTAACCAACAAAAGGACAAAGTAAATCGTCACTTTTCTTCCTATATATGGAAGAAACTAACGCGAAAATGAGTTTCTTGGAGTTTATCACAGCATGTTATGAACGAAACGTATACAGTAAGTGTTTAAAAAAAGTAACTGAAGATTTAAATGCGTAAAATGTATCCCAAATTTATCTTCAGAAAAGCATGATTTATACATTTGATTTACTGTAATTATTAGCCGAAAATTACATACTTCGTCTGTCAGGGAGAAACTTTTATACTTAGAAATATAATGGTTAGATTACAGGAAGATGAGTTCTTAATTTACAAGAGAACCTTCTGTACGTGACCGTGGAAGTGCAGAAATCATACCAAGTTCTATTTGAAGTGCATCACAGAAAATCAAAGTTCGTTAAATCTGTTTCTCGAATTCGACGTCATTCTAGAGATATGAGGTCACAACGGTACGTTAAGGAACCTATATATGATGATTCTGTCCTTACAAAGCTCATAACTCGGAAAGTATTTGACGTAGAGTTTCCTTGCTTCTTGTTCATGTCGAGGTTTGATATCACTTTTGGAATCATTAAATAATAACCAGTGCCGCCTTCCGCATCTTTGTAAGTTTTAAAGTCCAATATCTCTTCGTCGATAGTCCGCGGAAATTCCCACGGTTCTTACCATACTTCGAAATTCCAACTTAAACTTTCCTGAAATAATCCTCAAATTACTAACGAGTGATCGAAATGGAATGGGTGCGGGAAGATATTGTCACAATAATTATTGTAATTATTATCTATCCACTGTATTAATCACATATTTTAATTAATACAGTGGCCTATAAATATTTTAATTAATATTTATAGGCTTTCAACTAAAGCTATTTTCAAATTTGAATTTCATTTAAGAACTTTAGGCAGCTTTTAGCTAAGGCGAATGGATGATGATGGAAGAATCGGTGTAATAAATAAAATGGAAGAAAATGTTAATATCCCGAATAAATCCACGCACAGGATGTTTGACCACTACAGTGTCCACATGGTACGAACAGGGATCAGACCGAGGACTCCACACACGAGAGTTGAGCGTACTACTACTGAGCCACTGCGGTTCTATTTTCAACGTACATCGAAGAACAACATAACATAATTTGTTCTCGTAATTCTTCACAACATTTCAAAACACCTTTGTAAGTACATTCTGTAAGTGCAAGTGATTTCAAGTGAAGTTTGACCGAAACTCCGAAATATGTTTATATGGTTAATATAACTACGATCTTCATAAAAGGTCTAAAGCAGTGATATAGCAGAGTAACATCGTATGAATAGTGAACACGGTGCCCGGCCTAGTATAGGATTACTATAGGAAGTAAGTAAGACTATAACAATGATGGCAAATCACCCTTAAATTTTTCACAAGGATTTTACATTAGTAAATTTGTACTACTTTCCATTGTTATGCCAATTTCTAATCTAAGGCCACAAATAATGGAAACTATAGTCAAACTAATTAGCTTAATGAAAACAAGATTAATTCCATTAGCCTAGGCACTTTTAATTTTGTGTCAGGTTTCATTAGTCCCTCCCGAGGAACACTTCAGAAATAGCACTGCACGCTTCCAAAGTATAGATTATTGTAGTACTTAAAGAACCCAATTCAGTGAGTCCTCAACGTCAGCGTCATGCCTCTTCTACAGGGGACAATCTGGGCTCCCAATCCCAGTAATTCCTGAGCTTGCTGGAACTCATGTAGACTGTGATACTTAGCTGCCGCAGATGATGATGTTACCAGAGAAAAATAACAAATCGATAAAATGTTCGTTTTTACTTTTCTGTAGAATAACCCCTCAGCAAATATTCCTTCTGCAGATGAGATGACACAGAACAACTGAAACAACAGGAAGATATCGCCATAGACCTAAATTAACTTTGCACTGTAACATTTAACCTCATTCCCAGAGTAACCTATTGCCCTTGCACGAAAAATTAACCAAATATATGCGTTTTGCTAGTAAAGAATTCAAACACATTTTTACAATATTTGAACCTTTAGAGTTCCGCCACAAAAGATGATACATGCTCTGCACTGCTATTGTCCTGAACTGTGAATTTCTATAGTGCTGTGTTTACTTCCGGATGTGGCGCAATAGAGTGTCACCAGGAGTGATACTGTTCACCGGTCTTTCTTTGTCTGATTGTCAGTCTAAATGTGCCTTTGATACTCATCATTGAACACTATTCAATAATAACACCATTGGATCTCCCTGCCTAAAATGATGTGATCGATGTACTACATCAAATTCATCTATACATTTAATGTGGTCATCTAGATGAGTATTCTGTAGTTCGTCCCTGTTCTGGAAATGGGCATACACTGTTTTCGCACATTTGTTCTGTCTAGCAATTGCAAAAATAATGCAATTTCCTGAAGAGCTTTCGTCTTGTATTGAATCTTTCTTGTTGCGGCACTTATGCTGCGACTTGACGTATGATTTGTAAAATACAGCATATTTCCTATTTGCGTCAATATTGGTTACTTTCTTTTAAAGAAAGTTATCTGTGTTATGAGTTCAATTCAATCCAAGTGTGACTTAGCTAACTGTATATTAGCTGAAACTCCAAAATGAATGGACCAATTATACTTACATTAAAGAGAACATGGGAAAACCTACTCAGATAAGTCCATTTATTTGGATAGTTATCGCTAAAGGTTTCCCACAAAACCAAATGTACACTTGGCGCTTATTGTGCAATGTTGCAACACTGTGTGTTCTTATTTTAAGTTCTAATTTTAATTTTCTCTTTCTTTAAGATCTTGAAAATAATTGTCTTAAATGCACAGTTAATTATTCAGCATTCTTTCTTTCCTATTTGCATTGCTATTATGTTTTTACTCTGTTCAATTATTATAATACGGTACAAAACGTATTCAAAACATCTCAACTTTCGAGTCATGACGTAGACGATACAAGCCATCCGTCCCAAGCCTTACGCCGAATTGTCATAAGTTACGCAGTGTTACCACATCAACATAAAATTATTTTTAATATGTCAATACTCGTCCCACCCAAAATTTGAAACACTGACGTTAGACATAGAGTTTGTTCGCTGTTAGTTTCCATTGTAAATGTG
>JAGDQP010005010.1:478-48325 GCA_022664845.1 Lepisma saccharinum | reverse complement strand
TGTGTGTGTGTGTGTGTGTGTGTGTGTAAATGTGTAAATGTTGCACACTCGTAACACTCAAATTCTCTCGCCTTTCATATCTGTCCTTCTTACCCTGAGCTGTTAGAAATTTACATGTACACATTAAATGAGATTCCATATCAGATGAGATAGGTTTTGTCGCGTAACTTGATTGCCTATTTTCGACAGTTCCTTGGTGTGTGACACTATCAAACAATATGACCCAGCTCATTGCAGATGAAACAGGAAGATACAAGTGTAACAATTTCGCGTTACCTTGCTTGAATGAATGATCGAAGAGAATTGAAAATCATTATCCTTCTTTCATTCTCGTGTTTGTTTAAACAATTTCCAAAGTCTCTAGGGATCCTAAAAGTTTAAACTTTCCCTAGTCTTGCGGAAAGGTGAACAGAATGAAAATTGAGGCGAGATAGGGGCAGGAGGAGAAGGTCTCTTGGACAAACACATTAAGACTGAAGTTCCATTCGCCTTCCCCGAAGAGACTACGTAGAAGAAGGAAAGAGATAGCGATGGGAATGGTTAGAGACGGGAGTACGTAGAGGAGAGGAGGTGCTTGATGTCTCCGTTTCTAGCATAATGAAAGGCCATGCAATGTCATTTGCACTTGCGTCACGAACGAGCGACGTCAGGTCCTTCATCGCTTCTCGAACAGAGCTAGCAGCAGAATTGGCCAAAGGAATTGTGAAGGGAAGAAACTGAGAGGAAGAGAGTCTCATTCTCTACCAAATTATCTGACAGCGAAACCTCCACTAGGAACTCCTTGTATTAAATATTTCACTATTAGCAATTCGGAAAGAGTCAGAGGGGGAAATGAACAAGAAGTATGTTCTTCTAAAGATCCTTTTCAAAAGGTAGGGTTAACTATTTAGTTTCGTTAAGAGAAACAAAGGGTTATGTAGATAGTTCCTGATTACATTGTGAGCTTGGACTGGGATGCAGTATTTGTTATTCCTGCAAATAGATCACCTTCTAGCAGATGACATATATTCTCTTTATTCTATCAGACTTTGCTCCCAAAAACGCTTAAGAATGTGACAAAACATTTTAACTATGTACAAGCGACGTTTGCTACGTAAAAGTGACGTTTTACATTATCGTAATGTCATTAGAGCCCATCGAGTGAATATGCCTACAGTAGTGTAATTCCATACTACGACGCTAGATGGAAAATTTGAAAATTTGTATGGTTTGAAATAAGTATTGCCTTGTACATTCTGAAAGAAAATAAAACTAGCGGGCTTCTAGATACAGGTTTTAGGTAAGATATCACTATAAAATACAATACATTACCAAAATTCTTGTGTTTTAAAAGTTAACAAATCTTAATTCATATTAGATCGATTCTACGAATACGTGAAGCCGTGTAGTTAAAAGGTCAAACATGCAGTGAATATTTTGTAGATTAGTGCAACCAGTTCTTGGAAAGTTTTCAGGACCGCAAGTACGGGAGAACAAAGGGCGCACGTGCCTCCCAGGGGTTTCGCCAGAATATTCAGTTTGGAGGATGCAAATCAAAATTGGAGGGTGTAAGTGCAGTTTTGCACAATTTATATCGTTTTTTGACCGTAAAAAAATTAAGTTGAGAGTGCGCTCGAGAATTTGGTTATGACATCCCCCTCAGGGGAGTGTGGGAGAATCACGCCCCCAAGCACCAGACTGGAGGCCGCAAATAAAGACAAGGAAGAAACGTACATTTTTGGTTCCTTCGAAGGGGATTTTTTTGGGGGGTGATAATTTAAAAAAAACGCGAAAACAGAAGTTAATTACGCATTTGTGCTAATGGCTTTTTTTTATTTATGATTTTAGGCAACTATAGCTCAAGCTGGAATAAAGGTCGGATGAGGATATGGGAAAGAAGTTGGCTGAGGCCTAGTTCGAAGCCACAGTCCCAGCATTTGTCTAGTGTGACTGGGGAACATCTTGTAAAAACCTCAGTGAGGATGACCGTCGCGGGGACCGAGCCTATCGAATGCCAACTCGTATATTATATGTAACATAGTAATGAAGTTTCATTTTTAATTTTGTTATTATGGCCATATATCTTAATTGTAATGTATTACGCTTCTTCCACAAGAAATAAATTCTAAGCCAGAAATGGGAGGTTTATCATCTAATTAACGGTTTCCTGCTTTCTATAACTTTATCAGTACTTAATACTTACTAAATATTACTTAGTAATAGTACTTAAAATATTACTTACTAATAATACTTAATACTTACCAAATAATACTTACGAAATAATACTTGCTAAATAATTCTTACTAATAATAAAATATTTGTAACTTTGTAAGGTGAGAAATGCTTGTTTAAATAACAGATTTACTTTAAAAAATTCTCTTCTAGATTACAATCTAGCGACCGCCGTCACAATCAGAAAGTTCAAACTAAATGAACCTTGAAATGAAACTGGATTGGGTTTCTAACAAATGCTTCCCGTCCTTGTCATTGATTCGTACTTGTCCAAATATTACCAAATACTTGTCAACAGATATATTGTGTGCACGTGTCGTGACTGTAACGTCGCGACTTCGAGCAGCAGTAGTTAGGCACCTGGGTTTGAACTCCACAGCCGACTATTCTAACAGGTTTTTCTGGGGTTTTCACAGTTCTACCAGTGATACAATGCCGGGATATTACCTTAATAAAGAACCTGGTCTTCATCCTCTACCTAACTCATCCGGTCTGGCCAAAGATGCCCAAAAGATTTAGATAAAATTCAAATGTATTGTGTTCATAGTAATAGAAATACAAGATCCATGACGTGCGATAAAAGTAGTGGGTGAGCCGCAATCCTCCTTAGAAAATCGGTGGGTTGGCTCAGCCCCCCGAGACCATCTCTCGGCTATCATTTTTCATACGTCGTTCTCGTGGGAGTAAGTGGGTAAAATTGATTACTAACGAAACAAGTAATGATAATAATAAAAAATAGACATATTTTTCTTTAAAAATTCGTACTAAAAAGTGAAAACTAATTTTGTTTATGCATGACTAAAAAGAAAAGCATGAGGCGTACTAATTAAAAAAATACAAAGTGACTGTATATGAGAGCGCACCTCATGCTTTTCTTTTTAGTCATGCATAAACAAAATTAGTTTTTACTTTTTAGTACGAAGTGTTTAAGAAAAACATCTTTAAAATGTTTTAAATTATTTTTTGTTGAAAATTACATTTAAACACAAGATTATATATATTTGACTACTCTTTATCGTGGAGAAGTGAAATAATTATGCCTGGTGCCCTTCTTAATCAAATAACCCTATAAATTCTCTTGTCTACAGCAGTGTCAAAGATGCACTTTGGAAGTTCATTTCACAAGAAGTTAATAAAATGAGCATAAATGAGTAAGTCAGCATCGGAAAATGAGTTAAATTAACGTTGCAAAGTTGAGGACACCACCAACCATTGTGAACTAAAGAGAAGTATGTAAAGAGAACCAACCCACTTCGACGTGCTGGTTAAGCGTTAGGGTAGTGACTCCAAGCAGGGTTGAGAGAGGTCACCGGATTTCGGACGAGGCCTGACCTGGTGACCTGATTCATACCAGGTAACCCGGAAGACAAAGCAGAATTTTTAATTATTTCCTTGTGTTTGAACAGTGCTTTTTCAGGGGTGACCATGGTCGGAGGTACAACAAAGTAAAAGTCAAACAAGACAGATTTTGGTCGGATGCGGTCGGGGATAAACACGGTGATAACACCAGTAGTCGGGAATAGTTGGAATAAGGTCGCCTCCGACACACAAGTGGCGTTTGGTTGTCGAGCCATTTTCCGGGGGTTCATCGGACCCTGATTTGGAGTATAACTCCAACCAGCACCCGCCGACCGACGGTTAATTGTCGGAATCTTTCAAAACTCGTCGTCGCTCTCAAAAATATTTTAACTTAAACCTTTACAGATGACTATCATCTGTTGTTCTCATCCGCTATGGAGAGGTTTTAACTTAAAAAAAAATGGCATCAAGCTGTTAGTGTTCATCTTTAATAAAGCTCGTTACAGCATATGGATAATAATACAAATAATAATAATAACCCTATGGCATTTGGAACTCGCAAGTTCATCGTCGCAGTAACAAATGTTTGCCATTGGATTCTATCCTCGGCAACATCAAGCCAGTTTTCCTCACGAACATCTACTACTCGAAGATCTCTTCTAATATTGTCCTCCCAACGACGTCTCAGTCTTCCCAATAGTCTCTTACCATCCGGCCTTCCAACCAGGATAGAAAATAATCTTCATTTTTCCCCCATCCGAGCTACATGGCCTGCCCACCTTAGTCTTCTGGATTTCATTAATTTACAACATCTGGTTAATCGTACAGTCCGTGGAGTTCTCCATTATACAGTCTCCTCCAGTCATCTAGTCGCGTTTCGGCCCGTATATCATTCTCAAAACCTTATTTTCAAACACACGTAATTTACCTTCATCTGCCAGAGTCGTACTCTAACTTTCGCAACCGTAAAGTATTACCGACAAAATAACCGGTCCGTATATTTTCAATTTCAATTTCCTTTATATTAATCGCGATATTAGAAGTATTTGGACTGAACAGAAATATGCGTTACCCAATACTAAGCGACTTTTTATTTCTTCCGTGACCTCATTTTTGCTTGTTACGTATCCACCCAAGTATTTAAATTTGTTTATTTTCTCTATGACCTCATCCCTAATTCTTATGTTTTTATTTCCTTTATTCCCTGTGTTTCGGCTTGTTATCACGTATTTTGTTTTGTCTATGTTTACCTGTAGACCTATCTCATCGAACGCTTCTACTAAGGCATCCGTGTTGCTTTGTAGTGTATCTGTATCGTCCCCTATTAAATCTACATCATCCACGTATACAAACAGTTGATTCAAACCATTCAATGATAGTCCCTTTTTGTCCCCTTTAATTTTTAAAATCGCATATTCTAACGCGAAGTTAAACAGTAGTGGTGACAAGCCATTGCCTTGTTTCAATCCGTTGCGAATCTTGAAACTATCTGACGTATTATTACCTATCCGCACTCTGCTTATGGGGTCGCTGAGACACACTTCACTAGTTGAACCATTTTTTTCTGAATTCCAAATCGTATCAGGATACTGTATAACATTTCCCTTTAGATAGAATCATATACTTTCTAAAAATCAATGAATAGCTGATGAACCGTGCCATTGTCTTCCCATTTTTTCTCCAAAATTTGTCTCAATGCGAAAATCTGGTCCAACGTGTATCTATTTCTTCTAAATCCACATTGGTGATCTCCAGTTATTCCATCTACGTATACACTTAGGCGTGTTAACAGAATATTACTTAATATTTTGTAACAGGTTAAAAGTAACGAAATTCCGCAGTAATTATTACAGTCCGATTTATCGCCTTTTTTGTAAATCGAAACTATTTATTGAGGTTTTCCATTCTTTTGGAAGCTCTTCCTTACTCCATATAGCACTTATCAATTTATTTAGTTCCTTGATTAGTGCCGTTCCTCCCGCTTTAATTAATTCGGGTGGAATATTGTCTATTCCTGGTGATTTGATTTTTCTTTTTTTAATTTTTCTATAACGACATTTTGATCTCGATCTCGCTAGGTTCGGGAATCCACGGTTCAGCGGTATGGATTTCAAGTTCATCTGTTTGTTCCCCGTTGTGTACATTAAGAGTTTTTTTCGAAATAACTTTTACCCACATCTACAAGTTTAGTCGGATCTGAAGATCTCCACGTTCATTTCTAAGCATTCATAAGCTCGGCTAGTAACTTTTTCTTAACGAGTTTACCCTTTTGTATAAATTTCTTATGTTATTTGTCTTTCCATTTTCCTCTATCTCCTGAAGCTTCTGCGTCAGATAGTCTCGCTTTTTGTTTCTGAACCCACGTGTCGCGTTTCGTTTCGCGTTACTGTTGATGGTTGGTATTTGCTTCACTTTTATTACTTATCCATCGTTGCCTTGATTGTTTTCGTTCCTCATGAAGCTTCGTTCCTCAAGGCATTTTTCATCAATCTAGAATTTATTTTTCTGTTGTTTCTTCTTACTTACACGTTCCTTCGCTGCGCTTTTAATCGTTTCACGAATTGTCTCCCACATCTTATTTACATCAATTTCATTATTAATATCATTATTATTACGCGAGTCGGCTAAGATTTCGAACCTATTTGAGAGTTTGAGTTGGTAATCTGCTTTTATGCTCGGATTATTTATTTTTTTAACTTCGAATTTCAATTGGTTTGATCCCTTGCTTTCTCTGCTCGCGATGCATAAGTTTTCCCTTACTTTTGTGATCAGTAATTGATGATCGGTGTCACCTTCCGCTCCTCTATACGACCTAACGTCCATTATATTGGTGTGTCTTCGTCTATGTACTAAAACCTTATCTATCTGGCTGAGAGTTTTGCAGTCCGGAGATACCCATGTGTATTTGTGTATGTCTTTGTGTTCAAAGTACATGTTCTTTACTAGTAGGTTTTTCGAAATCGCGAAAGTTATCAGTCTTTCTCCATTGTTGTTAGTCTTTTCGTGAAGGCTGTATTTGCCTATAGTAGGTCTATATTTTTCTTCGCTCCCTACTTTTGCGTTGAAATCACCCAACACAATTTTCGAATTATCCTTCGGTAATCGGTCAAACAACCTTTCTAGCTTCTCGTAAAATGTATCTTTGTCGTTATCATTAGTCACCTCGGTCGGAGCAGAGACATTTATTAAAACCATGTTGCCCCATCTAATAAAGATAAGATAAAATTAATTTTATTGGCGGTAACAGCACTATGGCTTACGCCCGTTCCGAACCCCATCGAATAAGTATCATAAACAGATATAAAGTGAAATCTATGTCATACTTGAAAAAAAGAGTTGAAAACACTTCACATTATCACCCTATTAACGAAATTAAATTGTTCGTTGCAATATTGTTTAAAATTCAATCAGTTTTCAACATGCAAGTGAAGAACGTGAGAAACATAGTTAATTTTATTATATTCACTTTTAAGCACAACTTTTATCCAATTAACTTGGAAAGATAATCCAAGGCATAGTTCAATATAATAGTTAAAACACGTCATATTGACGTCCTATCAACGAAATCAAATTTTTGTTGGAATATAGGTTGAAATTCAAAGTGTTTTTTACAAGCGATAATGTTTAATCAACGAACTATAGCAGAAATCAACGTTTTAAACACGTTTGTGTGCTATTGGGGATACATCATACACCATGAACCATCAAATTAGCGTTCATTAAAGAATAACCTAATGATAATATAATTCTCAACAATTTGCTGTGTATCAGTGAGAATTTCAAAAATCTAAGTCAATTTATCTGGCCATCTCCCCCGATTATGCGGGAGAGATGCCCCACCAACTTTGGAGACACGTCACCTCAATGTAATTAATACGCTTAATCTCATATTCACATAGCAAACTCAGCTTGAATCAAGCTTGTTTTGGCCTTGAAACGTCAAGCCATCAAGCTGAAAAGAAGCTTGTCGTGTCAAGTAAAAAGGTTGAATCAAGCTTCAATCATGCTTTACTTTTCAAAGGCACGAAGTGCCTTGTTTAGGTACGGTATAATCAAGCTTGAAATTGGGTTCTTAAGTTCAAACATATTTTATCTAGCAAAAATCAAGGTTGTATCAAACTTGAAATATACTTGTCATGTCAACCCTAACAAGACAAAATCAAGGGAGTTTCAACCTAGAATCAAGAAACACTGCTATGCGGGTAGGTTGCTTTTGTTTAACAACGTTATTATAAGTGTCTAAAATATAAGAAAACATTCTAGATAATTGTTCTGGTTCAACCTGGATATAGGAACATGTTTTAAACGATATATGATATATTTTTGCTCGAGTAATTTCTCATACTAGCTTCGTTTAAATTAAAAATAATTCAAAGGTACGACTCCATACTCATAAATAACGAAAATTCTCTACGACAATGTAAGCTCTAAGTACTAGGTTTGCTTTTTTATCTTTACGAGCAAAACTATCTATTTCGTATTGAATAATCCCTCAACGTAACGTGGTTTATTACGGTAATTTCAGCAATGGTAAGTGAAAGACACATTTAAGAATATAGCTTATAGAAATCATTTCAGTTTATAGAAACAGAGTATGGGCTATAACCAATGCTCTGCAAAAGTGAAATTACAACATGAAAACCCTTTGATCTCCGGACTTCAGTCGGAAATAAGCTTTGTTAGAGAAAACAGTTTCTAAACAAACAAAAGAAAAATAAACAAAATTTTAGTACGTTAACATTACGGATGTGAACAACTATATTACCATTGTTTAATGCAGTCTCGAACATTATGTTGTCAGGCACATCAATACAAATATTTCACTGGATATATTTTTTGTTCTCCTTCTTTCATGGCCTTTGAGTAACCTTGGCACATGGAAATGGGATATGGAAAGAGGCAGAATATAGGAAGGAAATAAATCAGGGCCTAGTTTGAAGGTACTATCCAGGCATTCAACAGGTGTAAGTGATGTAAAACCATAAAAAACTTCAGCTCCGTGTACGTGTGTGTGTGTTTAAAATACTTGTTTGATATTTTTGCTACAGTATTTCCATGCAGGGAAATATTCCTGTACGCAGCACTGTTTTAAACAACAATACAAATACTCACAAGTCGAGATCGAAATATATGGGGATAATATTCATTAAATACTACACAGCCAGTCACAGAATGCATATGAGTGTCACTTCTAGAATAGTAAGTAACAATGATATCATATGACGTAGAATTAAATCATATTACTACTGCGGCACCTCCCCCGGAGATGACTAAGACATTTTTTAAATTATTTTTTGCCGGACGAGACTTCTCACCCCAGTACTTTCCCGCCAACTGTTAAACATGGACGAAAACAAAGTGATCGACTGACAACGGCTTTCCTGCTTACCACTTTCCACCACTTCGATTACAAAAAATGAAAGAATAGTATATATAAAGATTCTGTATTCTTTAATATTAGATCATCATGCAAAAACGCGTCATACCTACCTATATTGACTAATATAGTCATCATCCAATCATGACTACTCGTGCCGCCCGGACAGATCTTGACACAACAGACTTTCACATTACACTGGCCGAAAGTTCAAGTGGGTAAGTTTCGAAATACAGTAACTGGGGCATCTCTTCCAGTAGGATATCTCTCAAAGTGGTGCATCTCTTCCAGTGGGACATCTCTCAAAGTGAAACATCTCTCCTGGAATTACCCTACCAAATCTAGGGTGCTTGTGCAAAATCGGTTAAGTTCCAAAAATGGATTTTATATATTCTCAAAACAAGAACTGAATTCTCCACAATTCAGTGTAGCCGACTAAGTCATATCAAGTTGATAGAACACTTTCATTTCCAGACAACAGAGAAAGTCTGTTTATTTCCAACTATCAAATCGTGTTTTCACAAAAATCAAAGTTTTGTCACCTAACAGCTTTTGCACAAGAACTCGAGAAATATTCTTTTACTAGGCAACATTGAACTTGGACTTTTTTTGTGTGTGTGTGTGGATACTTTCAAAGAGATAAACTAACAATTCAGAAAACGGAAAAAGAAACTTAAAGGTGATCAGAATACTGTTATGGATATATTTTAAATCTTCTAACCAATTTGAAGCCATCTTTCGTCTAGACTTTCCTAAAATTAATAATAGGAAAGCACGAACATGTTGTGCATCCAGAAAAAGTACTAAGTAAAGAAAATATCAAATTGTAGAAAGTTTTCGCGTCAATTTTTTTAAATAAAAAGTATCCATCCATCATATTGTTCGTACTTAATCCTTTAAAGCATTCTAACGCCGTTTATTTATTTGAAGTGAAGTCATTAAACAAGCATATGTGAGTGAAAAGTATTGAAAGAAATATATATATATATATATATATTAGTTTAGCTTAAAACTTTCTTATGAACTGAGAATAGAGTCTTTTGCAATACCATGAAAAGTTATTGATCTCGAACGCAAACCACAAGGATCGTCTCAATCGATTATGTCAACAGATGTGATGAGAATAACAACGGGTCCTTTGTATAAACTTCATCCAGAAGAAAAGCATATGAAACCCATTTTCAATATTTTCGCTAAAGTTGGATATCTCCTAGTGTCATAATCAAGATCTACATGTTGCTTTCCTCCATCGAAGTTTATCATGTAAGTAAATATCGGAGGTACATACCTGAAAGTAGGCACGAACGATCTCGAATGTTTTTATAACAAAGGTTAAGATACTATGAGGTGCTTGTTTCCTTTTGAATCAATGAGAACAAGATGTCAAGATGAAACGATTTGGAAATTTTATTAAAAATATTAGATTTCTGGACATTACAGCGTTGTAAGCTCACACTCAGGACAACATATTCCAGGAATATTGCATTTGAAATCCCTGTACTGCAGCAATATTCCTGAAAACTTATAAATATGCTGGGAATATTCCGCACGATTCTGACAAAATGCATCTTCTGCGTTCCTTATCACAAGTTCTCTCTCCCTTTCTTTTGAAGACATTTTCCATTTTTTCAATCCCGGTTTTCTCTTCTTTAGGCTTCTTCTTTGGCCACTTTCTCTTCATCTTCAGCTACAAAGACTATGAAACTGATGCAGAAGGAAAGGGTACACGGGTCAAAAAAACTGAAGACTTGAAGTACGTAAGGCACTAAGGGTTATTTTTGTGAAAGTTACGTTTTTACAGGAAAAACAATATTTTTCTTATTTATGGCCTTTAGACATCTAAAGCTCAGGTCGAGATAATAACAATACATTTTGTTAGGCCTGTAACATACAGCTTATCCTATACTTGGAAGACTACCGTTGATCAGAAAAATAGTCTCCATCGGACTCCACAACACTCTGGCACCTGTCAACCAGTTGTTGAATCCCCTGCTGAAAGAAGTCAGTGGTTTCGGAGTCAAAGAACTGGGTCAGTGTTCGTCTCACGTCATCCTCATTTTGCAGTGTTTTCCTAGAAAGGTGGTTTTACAGGCTGCGAAAAACACAGTAGTCTGTTGGTGCAAGATCTGGTGAAAACGCCGTGTGCGGGAGTTTCTCCTAGTCACATTTCTGGATCTTAGCACAGGTGCTTCTTGCCGTGTGCGGGCGCGCCTTATCACCGTGGATCACGGTGGATGAGCACACAATTGCGATTAACCAGAGCAGGACGTTTCTCCAACAATGCAGTCCGTAGGCATTCAAGCTGATGATAGTAGACATCTGCATCGATGGTCTGGTTACGTGGAAAGATCTCAAAATGGATATCCCACAACATCGCTTTGCAGAGTGGAGATCCTGTTTTGGCACAGTTTCTGCTGTCCCCCTTTAGGTACCTATTGCCGTTTGGGTGTAATGTTATGGTAGACGACCCATGTTTCATCCCCTGTCACTATTCTGTCCAGAAAAGGCTCACGGCTGTGACAGGTGAGTAGAAAACTGCAGATGTCAATTCGTATCTGCTTCTGTTGAGGCGTTAATACCTATTTTCCGAGGTTTCGACACGTATCCAAGATCCTGCAGATGACGTCGAACGGTTGAATGGGTGACATGGAGTTTGGTGGCCAGTTCTTCAACAGTTTGCATTGGATTTGGAAATATATGTGACACAAAATTGTCTTACTTTTGTAGATGGGTTCATTAAGCTTTCTTTGTACAAAATATTAGAAAATTGTGGCACATATATTTCCAGTTATATATAAAAGATTACCTCGATTTTTTTGTACTTGTGAATGTCACTTGTATCCCTTGACTTCTGGAGTCAAGGTAACAGGTAGGTTTGTCACACAGATCAGATGTTCTGGATATGGAGGCAAGATTTGTTTTCTCTCTCGTATAAGAAAACTAAGAAAAGCTTTAACTCCCAGAACTATTACGTTAAATTTAGTTTGATACGTTTGATTTAAGAGGAAATACAAATTTAATTGTCAAAATATTGGAAATAAGGAAAGCTTGATTTAGAAAATACATACATCCATTGTGAAACAAGCAGTACGGTATTTTCCATATTTGAACCATTTTATATATCTGTAAGTCTGAATTTTCGTATTGAAAGAGTGTTAAGTCAAACTCCTCATTAAAGGCATATCAAATCATAACAATCTAATGCATCAAAGTTGTAGAAGACATGAAATTTCCTCCAAAAACCTTATGTAAAATTCATTTCGTATAAATAAGAATACTGTTTTAATTTTCAGGAATGGAATATTTTAAAAGAAAAAGAAAGTAATAACATAGGGCGTTATGGCGGTTTCAAATTAATGAACGTAGGAAAACCATTTGGAAAATTGGTTTCATGATTAATTGTTCTCCTTGAAGGTCTTATGTAATAATGACACAAACCTCGTGGGGCAGCGAGAGGAAAATATATACAATTCGTAAGGTTATATAGAAACTGTCTTTTATCTAGAAAGTAGACAGAAGCATGAGAATAGTAACAAATACATGTTATCTCTGATATAATAATACTATTAAGAAACAGTTCTCAGAAAAGAATACGCTTAAGAAGCTGCTTAGGATACAACGAAGATTCTAGGAATTTGCATTGTTCACTTGAGCTGTTCACTATTTTATTGGATCATAATGCACGTATTTTCTGGTTATTTAGAAATTATAATCATTTATATTATATTCTAAGAAAGGAGAAAAGATGTGGTACAAACTTCCATGAAGTATCATGCAAGCAAACAAGATCCCATTCTTCGTACCGTGCTTTGTTGTTTTGAACATAAAATACCCTAAAAATGATATTTCGATTTGTGAAAAGACCTGGTTGTTTTCCCACAGTATATAAAAGACGTCAATGATGTATATTTCTAAGAAAACTTCAATGCCATCGCCCAGTTTCCTCTCGCCGCTTATTCAGGTATTGATTATGCGTTCGCGGAAGTGAGTTTCAAAGCATTATTTTTTATGTGAGTGTCTGTGTGTGCATCTTCCCCCTTTTCGTTATAAGATGAAATTGCTCACAGGTGGTAATTATCTTTCATATTGGCTGTCATAAAGATAGTATTACCTGTGCATTTACCATCTCTTCTTCATTTTTCTCTCCCTGCGCAATGCTCAATTTCATTATCTTTAGCATTTTATGTTTGTCATACCTCTGAGTAATACTGTGAAGTCATACAGTTATAAAATGACAGATCAGTTTCTTTACAAAATGAATCATTCTATCGAAAACTATATTTAAATTTAGATCATTCTTAATTCACAAAAAATATTAAGTTATGTTCAGGGATCATTACATCAAGTTGTTACCAGCTCAACCTTTTTGATTTGTCAGTACCCCACACAGGTCTTGAGACCAGTAGCTTTAAGAAAATAGAAACATAGATAGATCTCTGATAGGGTATTCTATATACACCCTTATCATCCCCGGCCTCTTTCACCGAAATTCTAGACACGTACATGATATGCATAGTAACTGTCACACACGACTCATACTTCATATTTTTTTTATTATTATTATAAAGTTTCCAACGACATCACATTCGTGGCACTATGATTTATGTTGTGGCAATAAGAATTTCGGGAACTGTCCTAAAAAGAAAGTCCATTCTGGGGAAGTAACCCCAACTTGACAGCCACATGGTGAAAACCTACATCTCAAAAATATGTTAGTGTACTGGTAATAAATTTCCCAAGTTTCATTACAATTATATCAATATATCAATGAGGAAAAATATACACTTATGATTAGGATACCTACCTAATAACATGTGGGACTATCATAAGTACGACGAAGTGCATCAACTCAACGTAGCAGGGACGCGACAAGTCGTCGGTATTCCCTTGCAGCCTCGATTGCCGTTCATAATTCGTTGGTTGTTGTAAGTGCATAATCCTGGGTACGAATAGTCCGTTTCGTGATATCCCACAAGTGCTTGATAGGTTCAATGTCCGGTGAGCTACGGAGTCAAAACATGCGTTGGAAATTTCCAGAATGTTCCTCAAACCAATAGTGCACCATTGCAGTCCGGTGGCATGGCGCATTGTCATCCTGGAAAATCCCATTTTTGGCAGGGTACACGAAGTCCTTAAAGTGCTAGAAATGGTCACCAAGCAGCTGAACATAGGGCTGACCAGTTAATGTCCGGTTTAAGCTGACAGAGGACCCAAACCATGCAAGTAAACACGCCTCACACAATGACGGAGAAACTACCAGCTGGCACAATGCCTTGTTGACAACCTGGATCCATGGCATCGTGTTTTATGTATATAAATATCTATATCTATATCTATCTATCTATCTATATATATATATATATATATATATCAGGGCCCCTAGAAAGTCCCGCCCTGAGAAGTGACCGCTCTCCAACTTCTACTAGCGATCTCCGCATGCACATGCTCATGCAACTAAAGCATTTGTCGCGGGTGTGGATGCATACGATTTCTGTCTTTCGGAGACATTTATCGCGAATCGGAATATGTAAAAGAGAGGAAAGAATGTGAAACAAGAAGACAGAGAAACGCGAGAAGAGTTTTGTGGAAGAGGGCAAAAACCAGAATATGCATTGCTATATACTCTATAAAAATCAATGTATCGGTTCAAACTAGATAGTTTACCTGGTAAACCACGCATGCATGAAGGGTGGAGAAACACAGGTAAAAGTCTGTAATGGCTCTACTATGAATCGCATCCTATTAGCAAGTGTATGTGTTGAATCATGCAAACGCTCGACATGCGGTAGCATGTCAGACAAGTGGTTTCTTCAAACTAGTGGCTGCATCTCAACAGGTGGCTGCACCTAAACAGCTGTCCGCTTCCGAAGGCTGCATATCTACAAGCGGTCTTCGAAGCTCACAAGTACCCTCACGTCTCAGCAAGTGCCCGCAACAACAAGTTGTCACATCCCAGCTATTATCCGCAACAAACAGTGACTGACTGCACCGCAGGTGCCAAGCGAATGCCAATCGATGATCGGCATCATGGGGTCTGCGCCACACCCGGACCCTACCATCCGCGCGTACCAATTGGAAACTTAAGTCATCTGACCACGCTACAAGTTGCCAGTCCTCTAAGGACAAATCCACTTGTTCCGGAGCCCATGTGAGCCACCGCCGCCGATGGGCAGCGATTAACAGTAGCACCCATGTCGGTCTTCGGCTTCTATACAAAAAGCAGCCATGAAGACCAAATTGCGCTGCACTGATCTCTGAGATACGTTCCTGGGGCGTCCTGCTTTGATTCCTGCTGTCATTTCACGCACTGTTGCTTGCCTGTTTGCCCGGACGAGTATTCCCAGACGCCGCCGGTCGCGGTCATTCAGAACCGGTGGGTGGCCAATGCGTTGTCCCTAATAAGTCATAATACCTCCAATGCTGTACTCACGGTCCACCCTTGACACTGCGGAGCGAGTAAAGTTCCATATCCGGATGACATCCGAAATCGCATGCCCATTCGTCTATCACCAACTATCATCCCGAGCTCAAACGCCGATAATTCCATCGGATAGCCATCAACACGGTACACGACGTTTCACTGTACTCACAGAAGTCTAACAGACCACACTGCAACTTCTTCGCGCCGCCCAACCGGTTTGCTGCGATCTTACCGCGCAATTCCGTCCCTCTATCCCATGACTTTTGGCATTTCCAGATGTGAACATTCTATATATGAAATTATTTTGCAGGACGAAAGGAGACCTTCACAATAAAAGTATCCATTAGCTCTTACTGAAATTATCACACACTTACAATTCATACCTTATCTTCTTTCCATTAGGAAAAGCTTTCCAATGACACTACTCGCGTTGGGCTATGACGTATGTGTGCGATAATATAGTGAATTTCCCACTAAGAAAAATGCATTCAATGTTCACATGCCGAAAGAAGGAAAGGCAAAACGAGAAAGGGTGGAAGCTCAATTTAGAGGTACTAAAATCCAGCTGGTCGCTCGAAATTGGTTTTAGGTGGTTGAAACAACGTTCAACTCTCACCCATATACACTAAACGGGCGAGGCAGTGATATAGCTGTTCAGGGTGACCGAATAATACACAGCAATAGTTAGGATAGTTTTAGTCATGACGTCATTGTCCCAGTACACGCACAAAATTGCGATATTGAGTCTAAAATACAGAATAGAGTTCCAGTAAAGCAATAAAAATCGTAATGTCCAGGTTTAATGTGTCTGTTAAAAAAAAAAAAGATTATCAACAAAAATATTGTTTGTTGCACATGTGCAACAACAGAGTCCAAATAGTTACAAAATGTGGAGTTCAGTAAATCATCTCTAAATTAGGATCATTCTTCATTTATTAAAAATCTCTATTTCTGGGACCACATCAAATATCCACCAGCAGCTCTCGGTTACGCAGTACGCCACGGAAGTCTTGAGATTAGTAGCCTCCAGATAATAGAAACTTCAAGAGATTTCTGATAGGGTGAAATACCCTCCAGAATCATCTAAGATTTCCATACTGGGATCGTGCCGTCGTAGCTCAGTAGTAGAGCCGATTATCCTGACTGAGGTTTTTCCAGGGTTATTCCTGTCACACCAGGCAAATGCCGGGATAGCACCTTCAACGTAGGCCCTGACCAACACATTCCCGTATCCTTCACCTCCCCTATCCCGGTCTGAGCCTTAGATGCCTAAAGGTCATAAATAAAGTTTAATTCAATTCTCATGCTGGAAATGTTGGACCCGCCAGTAAAGCTCGTACCAGTAATAAAACTTTGATTAACTAGAATTTGAGAGCCCCTACTGTTCCGACTAGCAATTATTAAGTGATCTCCGAAACAATATATTCAAAAATCACACTAGGTTTAAGCCTGAGATTATCCCCATGGAAATGATCGTACTATCCTTACAGTCAACTGGGATTGACTATGTCAGGGGAGTTGTTTTTTATGTACTGCTGTCAGATCAAAGCCACCTAGAATATCCACCAATTACTTGTTATTCGCGGCATTCTTTGTTACTTATCTCGCACACTGATGAGGAAACGTTCGAAGTAATTTCTATTGCTGGAAATTCCATGAAATTTCCACTTACTTGATCACCTTGCATACATTTTAAGTTACTTTTAACTGGATGTGACAATTGTACAGGAAAGTATTCATCCCCTTCCACACGTATAGCTATGGGCCTCTTTCACCGACACAACTTGAGAAAGAAACTTGTATGAGTGCCTAGGCTCTTTTTGTTCGACATACATGAATAGATTAGTAATCTTAAATCTCCCGTTCGGCCGCAATATCCTTAGTAGTCAAAATTAATATATTTGTGACTTAAAATGGGATGTGGTTGTTAGTAAAGAAAACACACTAAGCTTACCTGGCTATAGTGCGTTCTGACAATATTTGCGAAACTTATTTTACGTAAATATATTTAGTATCGAGTTCAATTAAAATGACTGCGTATGACTTAACTGAAATTCCCTTGAAATCACCCGATTAACAATAATTCCGTTTGGATTACCTCGACGTTAGTGATAGTCAACCTTGATAGTGTTTCGCCTATAAATGGGTGTATTCCATCAGTGAATTTCTAACAGTCAACATGCCGTGTAATTTAGATTAGAAGTACCATTGTAAATCTGTTTTATCACAGATACACACAAGCTTTTGATCAAAATTGAATTCGCAAGTATAATTCACAAATTGAACTCCACGAGCTGCTGCATAGGTCCGAAGCGCACCGAAGCTAAGCACTGACCACCAGCAACAACCATAAACGAGCTGGTGAACTTCTTAGGCAGGATCTCCAAGTCACTCTGTTTAATGACCCCAATCGGGAATTGAACCCGTGACTCCACGCGGAGAAAGGAAGTGCGTTAATCTCTCGACCATTCGAGGTCTCTAGTACGACGTTCTCAATAATGATTAGAAATTTTATGGAGTAAACTTCAAGAAAAGCATATAATTTTTGGTTTACAGAAATTTTAGTTTTATGTCATACTTTAGTTTCGCCATTTCTTTTAACAACTAGCGTTTCTTTCATACGGTGAATAGCGACTTTGCAATAACATTAGATCCGCTTATTTATCTCATTGGTCTAAACTCACAACAAAGCAGGTGAATTCATTGTCATACTGATTTCGTTTCTCCTGTATATTGTACTCTTCAAATAGAAAACAAAATGTTACAACTCTCTATCGACCCATTCTCCATTACATTAGCTTTGAGTTAAAACAAAAGACAACCTGAGCAGCTAACAAAAAAAGATTACCGCACTTTACTCAATACAAACCTAGCATTACAAAATATCATTGTTTATTCCCTAACTGCAAGTTTCTTGCTTGTTGTCGTCCTGAACCAAACTTCCCCAAGGACCATATTGCATGGTAATCTCAAATTTTAATATCCTTATTCGAATTCATTTTAAATATGTAACAAATATATAAAATATGTAAGAAGCTAACGAACAGCTTCTCTAAAAACCGTACCCAGCCCTCTTAGTCCAGGCGGTAACGTCTCGGACGTTTGATCGGAAATGGGTCGTTACGTCGGTTTGAACCCCGTACGGCGTCGCCTCGACTGTGTTTGTGCAGGATTTCCTTCGGTTCATCAGACGAATGCTGGGATTATATCTTGAATATGGTCCTGGCCGACACTTTTTAGTACTTATATTCTATTACTAAGAAAATTGTTTGTTGGTGCAGAGATAACAGCTTTTCTCTCAATTTTAAGAAATCATATTTTACTGTGTACCTATATCCTACCCCGGTCTGGGTCGTAGTTACCATAAAAGAAATTCAAATTCAAAGTCTGAAGCATTAACGGCATTATACCCTTTACTATCGTACGAAGTTTGGAATAACATTATTTAAATTTCATCAAGGATATTAATGGTATTTCTTTTTAGTATGGGAACTGTAATTATTGAAAACGGTTAAACCGCAAGAGCATATCCTTATATAATAAAATTAAAATATCAAGATATATCATCTAAAGAATTTTCACAAGATGATCCAGTAGCCTGTAAGTTTTAAAAAATACATCTGGTCACAACGGATGCTGTGGTTGATTGAACATTGTAATATATGAATAAACCTTCTAAGAGTTAGGTATGATTATCACGCAAGGTATGATGACTCTGACTATACTACCCAGTTGCTATTAAAACACAAAAATGACGTTGGATCAGATTTAAAATATATATATATATTTCGATCTTGCTGGGTAACCTTAATTAATTATGTTCTGAGATAAATGTGGTGACGTGACAATACAAGCTGGAGCTGCCTTATAAACATCAATTTTCAAATACATTTCCGTATGTATCGTTATGACACGTACCAACCGTCCACTCCCTTACACAACAATCTGATAGAGTTTATGTATAATCGTTGGAGAACCACAAGAACCTTTGAATTGTTACTTATATAGAACACTTGCAAAATATAATATTTAGTACTTCTTTAAAGGTAGATTTACCTTTCTTAAGTTTCCTCCTTAAAATCAACACATTTTGGACACTCCTCTATATATCTTTAAATCTACATAACTATCATTAGAAAACATTCAAGTTTTACTGATTCTACGCATTTCGGAGGAAGCTTTTAATGATTAGAATCATATTCAGCGATTTCAGTCAACTGTTTCCTCCAAAATTTTCTTCGAAAACATTGGTCAATTGATGTCCTCATCCATGAAACACAAGAAACACGCTTAATTTTATCTATACATCCGGCGTAAGAGTTAGGTCATCTTTCCAGACGAGGATTAAGTACTTGATATTCTTTACTTGTAACTTAACTTACAGGAACATCACTGACAAAACTTTTGATGATATTATGATAATTTGGGGCCTAAGATTCAACTTGTCCTCGGTACCAGGATATGATAGTACAGATTTCCGTGCTCAGCTTCGTGCTACCCAATGGAGATAGAGAAATTGCGCTTCTTCCGAGATTCGACACTGTATGACTTACTGTAATATTATCTTAGAGATAACAGATTCCGTTCTCTCTACAAATAATTATCTAGTCACAGTGCTTTCTTTAATAAAAGATTGGCAACACTTTACATATCCTTGGAATATGAATTTTGAAATATGAAATGTATTGGATGCAATAAACAGCCTTAAATAGAGTCGGCACTCTTCCTTCTGTTCCATATATGCCACGTTAACGCTTAATATAAAACACAGAACAATTTTCAATAAAAGAACTATAGCTATACCTCTATGAAAGCTGCATATCGCTTGACTGTATATGCTGGTAAGATTTTGGAGGGCATTATTCTTTGTAAGGCAAGCCTCTGACTTCTCACTCTGAATAATGCATTGTCATGAATAGATTACACCTTCCTGTCAGCCTATTCTCGCTAGCGAAACGCTAATTCCAGTAATGCTGGGAAATGCTGAAGCACATATGAGTGAATTTATTCTAGACTTTCACTGCTTTTAGCTATTGAGAGGTTCAAATGAATATAAAGTTCATAAATTAACTATCACGGTTCCTACAGATTTTTTTCCTCCTGAGACCAGAATATTCTTAACTTTTTCATGACTCTTGCGACAGTCCTAATCATTTCCCAGGCCATGATTAACGAACAGCCAAGTGCCTTTTTCAGTTTTTATTTCTCTAAAATTTCCAAACATTTATAGGAAAGTATTTGCATTTCTCCCACTTCCTTTTTGGATGCTCATATCTATCTATCTATTGTTGCTTTTTGAAAAATGAGTCCAAATTTCGCCCACTGCCTACTGTCACATAAATAGCATCAATGATTGAAACTTAAAAAAAAGAAATATGCATACAACATAAAGTGGAATACTATGAACAATTATACCTGTAATTATGCATAAAATACGAGTGTCACTTGTCTAAACTAAAGAAAAGGCTGTAAATAGAAAAATCCTTATTAACTGTAAGTTCAAAACACGAAATCTGAAGAGGGTGTAGGTTTTACCCGTAGGTCACTCTCTAGTTATTACAGCCAAATATCACAGGGGCAAAGTCTATATTTTGCTCCTTTACCAACACAGTGTTCATGGAACCAAATGTGACACTTTCTACATGCAACTCATTTTTCATCCTTGTTTTCTTGGAAGTACAGTCCTTCATTAATGGGCACTCTGCCTGTATAGTAATAAATGATAGATCCGGTGCTTGTGTATGTATAACTACAGTGGTAGTCTCCTTTGACATCTCTGCTTGATAAATAAAATTCTTTAGCTTTGTTTCTCCGAAGTTGCTTTCTTGTCTCTGCTCTTCTAAACTAGTTCAATTCCTTCACGTTCTACAATGAATCGTGTTAAATTTAGGGATTGGAAATTTGGACTCATCAGGTGGGTGAAATTAGGACTCTCTTGACACTGTCAATGATTCTCCCCACATCAGGGTAAAACTTTTTTCCCGCAAAACTTATCAATGTATGTTATTGCTCAATTATCATTCACCAAGTATGCTTATAGTTACTACTATATAGCTTACAGTCGCCGAAGCTCTTATACAACGTGGGAACCTCTGTAAAACTTCAACAAGGAGAAAAACTACAAACGACCACGAGACACAAAACACACTTCAAATCTTCAGAGATCGGCTCCAATAATCGGCTGCAGAGATCGGACGTGACGATCGACTTAAATAATTTCAAAATCATACTAACTAAGAAACTTGTGTAGGTGAAATTAGACTGGTAGACGAAATTTGGTTACTTTCCTCTACTGTGTGGTCAACGTTTACTGTGGTCAGCTTTTACTGTGGTCAGTGATTTTGTCATGTAACTTTTCAGAAGTACTAGCTGTATCATCAGTAATAAAATCTTTGTCTACACACAACATATATGTTGTTCTTTAGACATGTATGTTTGGATTGTTTTGATAACTTGAGCACACTACCTTACCGACCTCATAGTAAGTTCGTGAAAACAAAGCTATAACGTGTTAGAAAGGGAAAATATCATCCCCCTCTGGGATAGTGAATTCTAGTTAGCAGCAAGGGATAAATACATTCCAGAGGGGGGATTATACCCCCATGCCCGGCCGTAATTCGCACCCGGTATACATCTAATCGTATTCATCGTTCTAGATTCCTAGATATTTTGTGACTTTAAAGCTGCTAGTTTTAGGAGTAATGTATTGACGGGTGGACAGATATACAGACTGATAGATACAGCTTAAGGTTACAATTCTGTAAAGCTACATTTCTTTGTTCCTACACAAAGAGAAGTGGGGAAAAGGATGAATGTTAAATAGTGAGAAGAAAAACTGATGGCTTTACCATTGCTGCTTAGGTGAGTATCTCATGTACGGTCCTATCATTTTGACAGCCACTGAAAATTAAAACGTATTTTGTAAATAACCACATTAGCAGTTTAATTATTTTTAGCTCGTTATAATAATAATTATTATTATTAAATGGTGAGAGGACGCAGGAAAGCAATTTGTAATAATGTGAAGATGGGAAGGGTAAAAGTACAGAAGGAGGCTGAGGCGCTGGAAGTCACGCGCCTAGGGTACTTAGACGCATAAATTCGACCCTATCAGTGACGTATTCTAGAACTCAGCGCATGCTCGATGGGAAATAGAATCATATGACATTTTATCATCCGGTTCCTGTTGTTGTCGCCAGGGCCCGGTAAAAGCATGATGATGTGGCAGCACCGCACGGCAACCAGGGTTTCCGCCAGGATTTTTAGTTTGGGGGCTGTAAAATCAAAATTGGGAGGGTGTACGTAAAATTTTGTACGATTTCTATCGATTACTCATAGCAAAAATTTTAATGTTGGTGGGGGGATGTCAAGACTTTGGAGGGTAAACACCCTTCACATGGGGGGTCTGGCGGAATCACTGACGGCAACAAAATTATTATAAAATAGTAATTTATCACTGTCCTTTATGGAATATTCAACTAACGAAACTACTTAGGTCAAATCCCGCCAGCAGTGACATTTTTTGTTTGGGAATTTAAAATTATTATAATATATACAACAACAGGAATAAAATGAAGTCAAAACTGTGGGAAAATGCATACTTACTATATTAATGCAAGTGTCTACATATTGCAGGAAGGTCGTCTATGTTCGTAAACGAAAAATGTCTGAGGAATGACATTTGACAGGTTTAGACCATACCTGTTTGTTTGAACCATAACTCTAAATAAAAGTAATAAATATTGTCTTTCCATCATACATTCTTCATGTGTTCACATTGTAAGTCATATGGTGGTCCCACTTTGGTCCATTGTACTGTCTACCTGCGTCTCCCTGTAATTGAAGTTTCAATAAATGGAAAAAGCGAGTGTTTCTAATTTCATACCATTTCATGTGCTATCTGTTTCATCACGTTTTGTTCCTTATTAATTATGATGTTAATATGACATGGTCATACTATTCATTCGTAGGTACTGTTATAGGAAAGAGTTAATTTTATACGAACGACAGAAAATATATTTGTGTGAATTTTCAGTCCAATAATATGTTTCTCTAAGAATATGATGAAGAATAATATGAAAATAATATGAAAAAGAAATTCTTGGAAATATTAATCAAGCGATGAAAAGAAGAGTTTAACTTCAAAGCCTTGATTCACCCGAATTTTTCAATTATAACTGCCTGATAAATCCAGAACCTTTTTGTTTCCCGTTATTAATCAGCTCTTCAATGTAGCCTATTTCGCTTCTCGACTACAAAGTGTTATGATTCATTGTCTCTTCAAAATTACATATAAATGAATTTACATTTCAAAAAAACTTTTTTTCATTTTTAAATTTTGGGAACTTTTAAAACACAATATTCTTCTTAACTGAGATTATACGAAAATATATATATATATATCCCAGGAATTCATTAAAAAAATTAAACTATCACTTTACTTTCTCCTATTCAGTTGAGAAATACAAACGTGATTGAAATACAGAACTGACAAGTATGGAGGAAAACTTCCAATAATTTCAATTTCGAGTGACAATAATATGACATTATTGGTTATGATAGACCGATTTCCATGAATTTTTTTTATCAATTATAGTCTACGAATTGACAATTATAAACCCTTCATATTTCTTCCTTCGCTCTCTGTCTTCTCTCTCTCTCTCTCTCTCTCTCTCTCTCTCTCTCTCTCTCCCTCCCTCTCTCTCTCCCCCCCTCCCTCTCTCTCTCATTCACTCACTTACATACACATACACACACATCCATACACTCTCTTTGTTCATTTCTTACTCTGCATCTTTCACTGCTATCTCCCTCCCCTTCTTCCATCTGTTTCATTCTTCTCTCTCTCTCTCTCTCTCTCTCTCTCTCCTGTCCTTCTTCTCTTCCTCAATTTCTCTCTCATCTCTCCTAATTTTTCTTTTACCTCTCTCTATCTTCTCTTTCTGTTTCTCTGTCTTTTTCTTTCTCTCATCCGGTCACTCTGTAATTCTATATCTCACCCCTCCCTTGTTTTCTTTACTCCTCTCTCTCTCTCTCCCGTTCTCTTTCTGTGTGTTTTGTTTCTCTCTTCTCTTTGCTGTTCTTCAAACATTAATAATTTTAGAATGAGAAGTAGGAAAAAGCTAGAAATATCGTAAACAGATTTCTAATTAAAGAAGCATCTGAACTGTTTTACTTACAACAAGCCACTGAAGTATTATTCTCTGGTGACATTCCGCCAACGATCCTGTGTCTATGGTGTAGGTTTCTGACATGTCCTTCTGCTAAGCACAGTATCAGTTCTATAGTTATTGTGTTATCAACAGAAGGAAGGAAAAGTGGATTAGGTTTTGGAAGAAAAGGTAGGAATTCGTTCTAAATTCTAAAGGTGTGATTTCGGTCAATTTCAACTTCCAACAACAACCAGTGATTATTAATCACCATTGGAGAAAACTGACTGAATATTTCATAGATTCACTTGTTATCGCCCATAAAATTCATTTTATCTTTATCATAGATTCACTAGTTTTTCGGACCGTAAGTCCCGATTCGCGTCCTTTTCCGGATAATAGCTGGGACGTGACTGCCCAGTGATGAAGTGTCGCGGTACGACAGTTCAGATGTTAAGGGATTCCAAATAAAAGGATATATTGGTTGAATTACGTATTAGGAACTGAAGGCTTTATGTTCAAATATAATTCTAAAAAAATCTAGCATATTTAATGATAATGATAAGTTTATGCACTTTTTAGTTATGAGAGATATTCATGCAATTTTGGCAATTCCTTGTTTCTTCATTATTTTATATTATATGAAGGGACAACCAGGGTTGTAGAGATCTCTAAGACGATACAAGAAAGAAGACTGTAGTGGTATGGACATGTAATAAGGAGAACAAATGACTATGTAGCCAGAAGTGCAGGGGGTGGAGGACAAGAGAGATAGAGGGAGACCAAGGAGGAAATGGATGGATAGGGTTAAGAATAATCTCGGGGAGAAAGATTTGTCAGCGGAAGAAGTTCAGGACAGGGCTTTGTGGAGAAAAGTCATCAGAAACTTCGACCCCACGTAGGTGGGAAAAGACTGAGAGAAAGAAGAAGAAGAAGAAGATCTGTACACTCTTACTGTGTGTTCCAAGCCAAATGTTAAATGGCATATGCTAAAAATTCAATTTAGTATATTGCGGACAGTTCTCCCAGAAGCAACGGTTCGGAGCAGAGTCAAAGGTATATATATATATATATATATATATATATATATATTTAGAATTATTAGAAAAATGAGAAATATCGAAACATTACTACCTCCAGATTAAACAAAGGATCAGATATATAAAATAGGGAACTGGGCTACAAGAAAGATCCTCACCTTCGAAAACCAGATAATGAGAAAACAGGTCCTTTAGTATGCCTAACTCGACGCACCGAAGGGATCGAGACAGTGATGCTACCTGGGAGATGGCCTATCCCGGATTTAAAAACCGGAAACTACTAAAAGAGCCCGAATAAACCCGTGCCGTGCAACAGGTAGGGATGAAAAGGAGTCTCTAAATAAAAAACATAAGTAAGTACGTCCTCTGTTACAATAAACGGAATTACATATATATCTGCAGTAGTTTTAGAAAAAAAAATGCGAGTTTGGTCATTTCATTACGCGTCTTATTTTATTGTCTTGATCCAAAGTTCTGATTTTTCGCACTTCTATGCGGATGGATTCCAACCTGCAACCCTGCGATTTGTAGTTCGTCGTTTTATCTACTACACTACGGAGGCATCCGTTGATAATGTGATGCCATAGACTGTATCTTCATTGCAGAATGATTTAAGCAGAAGGCTTGTTGACTAGTGTTGCCCACGAGACGAGATTCAAGCTGTCTCGTCTCGAAAATATATTGTCTAAACAGGTTGTCGACTCAAAAAGATGTATGCATTATATTACGAGAGTTCTGTCTCATCTTGTTTCTCATACACATTTCTCTGTCTCGTCTCGTCTCGTGAGCAACACTAGTGTTGATGTTTTATACTTATCACGTGTGGTTTTCAAAGTACATATTTTTTTTTTGAACACACGCGACGCTCGACACTACAATGTAACCAGGTGTCCAGTATATTAAATTTGTACCTGCAGCAAAATACCTGCACTAACCAACAATTTGTATCAAAAGTAAAAAAACAGTAAATTTTTTATTGGTATAGATCACTTAATTTACTAAAAAAAAATCAATCTTCAACAAACAGTAGTGCAAGATTTGTTCACTAAATGTGTGTGCAGTTAATCAATACAGTTGTATTGGCATAATAGTTAATATACCTTGTATTAGTATCAAAGTTTAAAACACTAAACACACCTTTTTACATTGAAAAGGTAGCTTTTCATTAATCATGTTTTTCCCTTTCAGGTGACTAATTGCAATTCCTGTGGTGATCGAATATCCTTACGGGGCATTTCCATTCAGTAAAAATTGCTATATTAGTTCAAAACCTTGCTTACGACTACTTTTGGACTCAATCGGTGTTTCCTGCGTGATTATCTCTTTCGTGGGGATTCTTTTCGCAGTTGCAAGCATGTTTGGGATCAAAAAACGCATGGGTCTAGGTTCGTTTCCAGTGGTGGTTATATCAACCTGTTTATGTGTAAAATAATTCGTATATACGGCAATAAGTCGCGGTTTATCAGAAAAACAAACATAATAAAGTTACTTCCTTATTCGTTTTTTAAAAATATAAATTGGCCAGTTACAAACATTAATACATATCGGCCATAAACAAAACAGTTATAAATAGTGCCGAAACCAGTAGATGAATCCAAATACAGTTATAACACAATGACATCTTTAGACAGTAATAGCTCTCTAAACTTCAGATTTTTAATCTGTCAAGATTTTTATATGTTTTCCGGCTGAAATAGAGCACCCGGGATTTGCATTGAACGCCGAAATGTCGTAGCACGTCAGTGTCGATCAATGTTAATTCAGAACGGCCAAGTAACACACCGGATAATGTATCTTCCGGATATTTGATATTCAGTTCCTTGTTCATTCCTAGTAACAATGCTTGATCCGTGAGCCGCCCTGTTTGATGCTTTGAGTCTCCCATACAATTCTCGTCCAACGTGAAAACAGCCAATGAATGATATATCACGTTTTATTCTGTGAGGATTTACTCCAAAAACATGTGAATCAGGTTTATTACGACAGAGAGCGACTTAAATTAAATTTGTAAACATTGTAGAGACCTGTATATATTCTCCACCCACTGCTGTAGCGCATGGTGTCAAAGATGCTGTACGAAACATGTCATTACGCAGCTAATTCGGAATGCTCACAAATATATGTTATGGCTGTGGTATCCATAACATGTCTACAGGTACAATGTGGTATTGTTGATATACGGACAGCAATACAATAGGTAGCTGCAAAAGTATTGTTATGTGCTAAACACGCAGTATAGATTGCTACAAGAACCACATTTTTGTTCATGTTATGGCGAAAGAGACAATTTCGTAGTGGCACTCGTGCGTGTATTGTCAAAACAGCCGTGCGTACTCTTCATATGCCCTTCCTGTAAACAAGTAAATTTTCTACACTAGAAGTAGAAATCGAACATAAGTTGTTTAATCTGGTATTCGTGACTTTATCGATTAAGCCATGCTTGCTAGTTGTAATTCTACCTCAAAACGCAAATATCCTCGCGTTTTTGTCTTAGATATCGAAAGCTCTTTACATAAACAACTATAATTAACAGAGATGGATATCTTAACTACATGACTTCCATATTATATTGAAGCGTATCGCTAATACCTAGAAAGCACAACTACTAATAATTAAGCATATTTACCCATTCTTCAAAAGACTATCTTAAAAGTGGCGACCGCAAGAATTTCACCAATATTGGATGTGTTGTCACAACAACCAAATCATCTCTAACTGAGAACATAGCAATACTGAATATTTCAGTGTTGTCAGTGTCCTTATATAAACTTCGTGTTTCACCAGCTATACTGATGAACTTCCATACAATATTTAATTTAACAATACTACATAATCCTCACAACTTAATTAAACAAGTTAGAGCTGCGTTTCTAATCACAATCGCAAAGACTCCGGTCCCTTGATAGCGCTTTAGCCACCCCAGAAATATTTTTTTAGAAAATAGGCTGGCAACACTGAAAACTACAGTGCCTAGGCACATCTAAGTCTAACGGAATGGGGAAAAATCGTATAATTGATTGTTTATTTTTAAAATGGGTTTGCAACACAGAACTATTGAACCAATGAAGACTGTTTCAACAGCTCTAAGATAGTCAAAACCTTTCCAACGACACTACAGACATATCTCTACACCCTATGGTTCATGATATTTTTTTCAGTACAGGCTGGCAACACTGCCCGCACTATGTTGCTATTGCATCAACTAATACTTATACCAAGTTTAGTGCTGCTATGAGTATAGTAAAGGAAGTAATTTTATAGGAAATAGGGTGTACACACTGGAAAGTGGAGTACTTTAAAACGTAGACCCCCCCCCCCTTCAGTCTTTTTCTATTGTGTGGAATAATGTTTATGCCAAGTTTGGCGCAGTTATGTATAATTGAATGGAAACAATTTGAACAATTGGCTGGCAAAAATGAATGGCCGCACCAATTAAGACGGTTCCGGCGACTCTGAGGTAGTCTAATTAAGATCTTCCCCGCGCATTTCTCTACACCTTGTAGTTCCTGAGATTTAATTTCTGGACACGGACGGACGGACACCATGAGCGGGAATAGAAGATCCCTTTTGCATTAGCTTTACTATCAAAGGACCTAAAACTAGATCGCAATAGCTGTGTATTATGTAATGGACAACTAACGTTATACATACAGGAAATGTTAACAGTGTCGTCGATCTAGGTAATCCGCACTAATAACATAAACTTCTTTAGTGTCCTTAGAATTGTTCTAATTAGGTAGATTTCGAAGAAAAATATACCTATTGAGATCGATACGATATGAAAGTATATATTTATTTACATATATATATA
The DNA here is from genome assembly GCA_022664845.1 of Lepisma saccharinum. NCBI lineage: Eukaryota > Metazoa > Arthropoda > Insecta > Zygentoma > Lepismatidae > Lepisma > Lepisma saccharinum. The sequence goes on along the minus strand of JAGDQP010005010.1, from coordinate 19,017 downwards.
TATATATATATATATATTAACACGCTAGCGGCCATAATTTTGAAGATATTTGAACCAAATTTGTATATGTTGTTTCTAGGCTTAATAGCTCGGTTAAGTTCGTTAATGAGCAAAATCGGTCGCCATCTTGGATCCAAAATGGCCGCCAAACCCATTGTTGTATAGAATACACAGCCTAAACCGCTGGGGCTATTGAAATCAAATTTGGCATAAAGGTACAACATCACTTTTTGATTACGAAAATGTTACCTAATGAGTTCAAAGACGCCATCTTGGATCCAAAATGGCGGAAGTAAGAAATGTATTTTCCATATCGTTTGAGCTAGAGATACGAAATTTGACATAAAGGTATATTGCCACCAGTAGTTCAAGAAAATATTACGAAATGTTGAAAAAGTCGCCATCTTGGATTCAAAATGGCCGCTAAACCCATTGTTGTATAGAATACACAGCCTAAACGGCTGCAGTTAGAAATATCAAATTTGGTAACACTATACATTATCATTTGTATGTTACTAAAATATTACATGATGTATCCAAAGACGCCCTTCGATAAAAAAAAAACTTCGAGATCTACCTCAGCCTGTAGGCGTACCGAAAGGGATTTTTTTATATTCTAATGCTTGCTCAATCTTAACACTTGGAGCAACATGACGTTAGGAATCGGTACTTTAATCACACCTAATGAAACTATGATACGAATATTGCTTTTGTGATTTGTGCTTATTTGCATAAGTAATTTATTTCTTTTGTATCTACAAAAGTGTCCATACAAAATTTACATAAAAAATACATTCCATAAAAAATACAATATTTAACTTAGGTTAAATATTGTATTTTTTATTGTTTCTGAGCATATAATAAATGTTATAAGTTTTAAATTTTATACTGAGTTAGCAGCATTGCAACTACCATGATACCAGTCTTTTCAGCAAAGGATACAGAATATGGTTCTCTACTAAAACAACATTAAATGTTCCTTCCCTTTCTTCTGTTGCTCATTATATTTGCTATGAGGAATGTATTTTAGCGCTGGTGAATACGAGTGTAATGCAATTTACGTACAATGATCACTCAAGCGCCTTAGTGTGTTCGTGTATGTTTGAGTTTTCCTGTTGAGATCTCATTATTTATGATTCAATTCGCACGAGAACCCTTTCGTAAGCTAAGTCAGGTGTAGAATATTCAATATATATTTGATTCTTAAGTTAAGTACAATGTAATTTCCAAATAAATTTTATTTCTATTTTATATGGGCCAGTCTAGTAACTTTGGACTTCGGCCCGTCACGATTCGCCTTCATCCACACCCATGCCTCTGCCGGGACTCGAACCCGGGATCTTCGATCCGATGGCCTACCGCCGGCCGGCTACAAATACATAAAAATTAAATAATCTAGATAATAAAAATTAGGTAGTTATTTCTGTCCAGAATAATTACGAATACAGTATAAATATTCCGTGCAAGATGGCACTAGAGTTCTTCGCTTCCATTTCCAACAGGAAGCAGCTACAATTGCCCACTACTTCCATATTTTAACCTAAAATAAAGCACTAAAAAGAGATAACTTAAAGCCAATATTCCCTCATTGACAACATGGAAAATAACGAACAAGAGAACGTTGTAAATTGCACATCTGGAATCGATGTTTGACAATTAACAATTTGACAGCAGAAAAGGTTTTTTAAAAAAAAGAACCGGCAAAGAACCAGAGAACCACAAAGGGAGCAGAAGTAATATATCAGTTTTAAACAAGGTGTCAGAAAGTACGGTTCCAGTTTGAAATATGAGCTAAACAACTCCAATAGATATTTAGAACCAATTTCACCTGCCTAATCGAAAACAAATATTTGCTGCTAAAGAGAAAATGACTGTTAACGTGATGCGTTTTGTTCTTTTGTATTGCAATATATTTTCCGCCCCCTCTCAGAACTCTTCGAACAAAAAAATTAATGGAAGATTTGTTAGTATTCAAACAGCTGGTTCATACAACCGAGAATGAAAGTGATGCAATTTTGTTTTTCAAAAATAGAAATTTCTGTGTTAATATTTGCTTTGGTCTGTTTTTTATTCCCGAAGATAATACCGTATTTCTTTCTCTATTCTGTAAAAAATTCATACATATTGTTTTAACAAGAAAATTTATGGTTTTGTAAGCAGAGAGGGATAATAGTTTTTTTCTCTCTGCCATTTTGTTTAGAAAAGTTTCCATATTTAATGCATACTAAAACGAAATGGAAACCATATATACTCTGTTTAAGTCAAATATCTGAATGCCTATTCTAATGAACTTACCACATCTCATGAAGTTTAAAATACAAACCAATCATAATGCAGGAAAAGCAACACACCATTCAGGTGGTTTCGATAGCAATCGGACTATTTTACATGCCTCGTCGTTTGCATAACAATTTTCTAACGCAAGATTAAACGCTTAACAACACTACGAATAATAAGAACATAACATCTAAAACAATAAAGATAAATACAGACAACAGGAAGATTTCAACATGTCATATGTTTTTCAACATGTGCAAAATTATTATGTACAAGTACAAATGCACGAAGCTGTATGTTAAACATGTATACGTTCAGCCCACACTTTTGTAAAACATTTTTGTTGTTTCGAAGTCTCAAGACAAAAAACAATACAAACAATATATACGCGTCATAAATTAATGCACAAATTAATACAAAATGACGCAATGAAACATAAACAATAAACTTAAGCACCAAAATAATTTAGTTCACTAAAACCTTGGATGGACTTTACATACTCCCACAATTCTTTGATGGTAAATTAACTTATCGAAATCTTACCTTACCACATATTAAACTATGCTAGAAAATGATTTAGTATAACTAATTTACGTATGGCTAACTTAATGAAACAATTGTAATCTAACCTAATATAATCCGGTAAATATCAGGATTGATTACATGTTGTGTAAGGAACAGTTGAATCCATAGTTGGAAGAAGGAAATAAATAAAACATCTGTTTCGTGGGAAATTAACAAAACTGTATGACATTGCTCTTATTTACTGAATGGAAACAGCAGTTTTATTGAATATTCGGAACATTCTTCTTATCCTTGTGTGCCGCTCATACAGTGTCCAAGTATTGTATTTTGTTTCTTGTAAAATTCAAACAAAATGGTGGATTTATTTCCTTCTTCCAACTGATGGAAAAATCTACCAGGAAATGAAGAAAAACGCAAAGAAAACCTTCAAATGAATGTTAATTACAGGAAATTTATTCACAATGAACTCTAAAGCTACAAGTAAGTAGTAAATCTGGATTAGTTTCCTTCTCTCAACTTACGCAAATTTCGAGTCTAGGGCTGAGCAAAACTGCTACGTTTTCGTAGCATTGATAGCAGTACTTGCTATATTCAAATATAGGTTAACAGTAGCAGTTTAGAAGAACGTATCTAAATGAAAATTATTGTTTATTCTCAGCTACAAAAGGCAATGTAAAAGCACTACTTTAGGTTAATTTATTTATCTGTGGCCTGTTACGTGTGGAGCAGTGGTGGATTATCGTTAGGATGTGGTGGATTAGTTCATAATATAACTGTCGCAAAACAATTGTATGTAATTATCCAAAGTTGAACTAACTGGTGGAAAGGGAACAGCACATCAAAATACAATTAAATCAGGGACGTATGCACTTCATGCACAGAAACACCGTGTATTCCCTGTAAAAACCCGTGAAACCCTTCTAAAAACGAGTTTATAAATACGTGATTGTGGGGAGTGAGTACATCCGTAACTACTAAAAACGAAAAGGGAATTTGCCCCTATGTAGAACAGGTTGAGACAATATGGAATGTGCAACTTCGATATAAATATGTTAGTTTTTGGCGGGCAGCAGGAGTACAAGACCAATGACTGCGCCTGGTTCCTGCGCAGTATTTCCTAGATCCAGTAGATGTTCATCTTTATCAGTTTACCACAATTTTGTTCTTGGAGGTTTTCAACCAAAGAAAATTAATTAATTAATTAAAGTATAAATTTGGCCCACTTCACTAATTTTGCCAGGATTTCCAGTTGGGGGTATAAAGACAAAATTGGAGGTTGTAAGTAGAATTCTAGGTTTTCTCTTGATTTTTTATTGTATAAAGTTTAATCCTAAAGGGGCAGTGCTATTGGAGGGCTTCCATTTCGTGGATTCTGTAAGAATCCCTGTATTTGGACCTCGGGGCTCTTCTTCCTCTGCTCTTTTGTTCCGTCCTGTCAGCGGTTCTGCTTGTTGAGAATAAGGAAGTGAGGTTTGAGGTCCGTCTTTCCAACGTCTAGATATTCACCGTCAAATTGGGGATGGGTGGGTGACTGTAGGTTTCACGTTCCTCGCATCCAGGTAACGTACCACAAACGTTACTTCAAACGCGGTGAGCGACGCAATTTGCCGGAACATTATAGACACTCACTACGGAGCGTTTTCCCTGCTCTCCTGTCTCAAACGTCGTCAGTGCCTTCCCAATAAGTGAACAAACTCGTCGCGGACACACAGAATCGCTACCGCACCGCGATTGTGGTAACGCAACTACTTACTTTCTGAACATACCTAATGTCATGTGATGTCACAATCCAAACTTTACTCTGAACTTGATTTTCACTTTCCATATCCATAACAATGTATAATTTCACACTAAAACTTTCATAAGAAGAACTCACTTTTACTTGTTTCACCCTTACAAGCAAATTGATTTCTGTATGAAAGCTCTTAGTAACCATTAATATTTTTGGGTTAGTTTGTAGAATCGATAATCATTCTGCAAGTTGTAATTCTAGAATCTAGTAATAATATGGAATTTACAAGTTCTAATTTGTAGACCCTGTAATAGTTATTATTCAACAGAATTTTACGAACTGTTACGTAGCTGTCTGTAGTCCAGAAATGGAAATATTCCATATAAACTAGTTGTTTCTGTTGTTATTTGTGTGAACACAAAAACATGGTCCTTTTTCAATTCATACTAGGTTGAACCATCGATATTAATGAGTTTTTGTTCTAGGTAATTGAACATATAGTGGCAAGTAGAAACGAACGAACATTTCCAGCACATTATGTTGTTTGAGCTTAATCAAGGAATTCCAACCTCGAAGGCCGCCAAGAATACTGTATTTGCGTAGTGTACAGCAACAACGCCTTTAATGAGAGGACTGTCCAGAGTTGGTATGCGCGTTTTAATAACAAACAGTTCAACATGAAGAACTTTCCATGGTCTGGAAGAAATCAGAGTTGTTTGAACGTCTTAATTCAACCGGATTCACACGAAATGACACAGTAATTGAGCATACAAATAGACTGTGACCATACAACAGTCGGCAGCCATTTTCACTCCATGGATAGGGACGGTGCAGAAACTTGATGCATGGGTTCCCTACATGCACAGCTACAGCAAAGGTCAACGTGAAGCCACCTTACTCGCTCGTCATCGCTCTGCTCGTCAAAAACATGCCCAGAATCGTCACAAGTGACGAGAAATGGTGCTTGTACCTCAATGTAACAGGCAGGAAACTATAACTCAGCGCAAACAGAAAGAGAAAAAACTTCGTATGAAAATTAAACTTCATCCACGGAAGATATTGTTGTCCATTTAGTGGTACCAATAAGAAATTATTCCCTTTGAGCTGCTCCCTCAGAAATGTGACAATATATTCTCTGATGAATCGACTTCAGACGGCTATTGCAGATACACCACCAGAAAGACACCATCTCGTGATTCTTCAGATGGGAAACGCCAGACCTCACACTGCAACAATGATAAAAACAGTCCTTCAGGACCTAGGAATGGTAGTCTTACCACATCCGGCATACTTTCCAGACCACGCGTCTTCGTAACATCATCTGTTTCGTGTGCTGTCAATCTCATTGCGTGGCAGAGTCTTCTTCGACGTCGAGGTATTTCACTCTTGATTTGATTATTGATTCGCCTAAAAACCGATGGATTTTTAGCACAAAAGGATCGCGGAACTCCCTGAATGATGAGAGACAATCGGAGAGAATGCCGGAGAGTATATTATTGATTAGTGTTCTGGATTTAGTGGCTTCTTTGATTCCTTGTTAGAACTTGAATAGAATGGTAAGAAGACTGACAATTTCTGCACCAACCCAATATTAATATTCATTAATATTAATAACTTGTAATCCGTTGTGCAACACGGCTGAACTCCGTAAAGCTGAAAACTGTTATGTTGATAAACCCAATGTTCTCTGTAGCGAACGCACACAGACATATATTTCATTTCCTCTTTTCGTATTTTCGTCACCTGGATCATCATTTCTTTTAAAATAATTGAAAACAAAACACATAATAAAAAAGTTTAACAAATAAATAATCGTATGTAAACACGTATCTAAAAGAAGAATACAAATGTGTTTTGAAACATCGATCTATTGACAGTGAATGAGACGGTCTACCACACAAACATAGTAAGCAAGTACAATGTCAATTATCCATTGAATTGTGGACGTAATTCTAATAATTTATCGCGTGGAACAATGCAAATATGTAAATATGAAAACAAGCCAGGCCTAATAATGAAGCGCAAATATAAGATTTTAATATAAACATCAAACAGATTTGAATTTAGTAATATTTATTTCTCGATTCGATTATCCTCCATATTTAAAGAAAAACGGTGTTTATTTGTGATTTCAAAACCAGTTATTTTCCAACGTTTATAGAAATAACAAGTTGCCTCAATCGTGAAGTCTTTGAAACTTTCCAGGGATGTTAGAATAAGAGTATAGGCCAAAATTAAGAAACCTGAATCTGAACGTCGCAACGCCAGTCCGCCATCTTGGCATGCACAACCAGAATTTAGGAGAGTAATAAAGATTTATTAATGTGAAGGTTGCCTTCCAAAAGTAAACATTGTTCAATGACGTCACGGAAGGATAGCGATCCAAATGGGCAGTTATGTATTGATTAGCAGTTTTGACGATTCTTTTCTGTTTAAATATTTACCACTTCCCTAAATTCTGGTTGTAAACATCAAGATTTCTTTATCCTATATTTCTAACATCCTTGGATATGTTCAGTGATGTCATGCGGCGTGAGCCAACATATAATTCTATAAATATAGACCTTTATACGTTTCAAATGAGGCAACAGTTTATTATTTCTTGTGTACTGTATCACTTCCGATCTCTATTTGGGCATTTTTTGTACACTCAGATTCATCAAAAACGGCCAATTTGAACACTATAAGTCAGGTAGGTTGCACAATATAGCAACACCAAGCCTACATTTGGCATTGCAGTGTTGCCAGCTAGGTGAATTAGAGCTGCGTTGTCAAATGGTGCCACTTTCCAACTGAAAATCTTTCCATCGTTACTTTTCTCTGAATCTGAGCACAGATTGTTTTGAAAATCAGGTTTAATGAAGCAATGAGAGATTCTTTGTAATCTTTATCAATTTAATAATAATGTACGCAATATTGTCATGAATTGAAAGAAACAATAGAACGTTGTAGATGGCAGTGTATGTATTTTATTAGACTATATCTTCCTAGACTGATGAAGAAACTTGAAATAAATTGAGTTCTAAAGACTACCAAAATTTTAGCAGCAATGCACACAAATAATATTTTATATACATTGAATGTAGGGTTGCAAGCAATGAACTAAAATGGCTGATACTGCAAACTGAGAGAACTAACGCCGAGTCAATGCAAGATAGTATACTGACTACCGAAAAGTATAGGCATTAAATATAACCAGGAAATAAGAAGTCAACTAACTGTGTCAAAAGAACGCAGTAATCGTACAACTATTGAACATTTTATAGTGCAACAGTAACACTCACAGACCTATGTGAATATTCTCAGTTCAAGCTACACACTTCAACATGTTACAAACTCAATATTGAGAAAGACATGAGGACTCTGGTTTCAAAATTCACGCACATTTACAAAAGTGAGTTTTTTTTTTAATACATCACATCGTGGCTAATTAACAATATTATACACTAACAAAACGTACCGCAAATTATCTTCTAAATACTGGAGAAGGCGGCCACCTTCATTTGTTAAAACTTTGTACTGTTCTGACATCTATGGTCAAGACCTACTTACTTTATGGCTTATGGAACTCGTAATTTCTCTGCCATAGTAATAAACGTTCTTCATAGGATTCTATCCTGGGCAACATTAAACCAGTTTTCATCACCAATCAGTGGTCAAAGTGGGTTAGAAAAGGTAAAGGCAAGCTTGGAGAAGTGGTCTACAAAAGTAAGGGTACGCTTGCACCTAATGACGGCGATTGCCTACTGAAATTAAAGGCAAAGAGGTCCCATTAATAAAAAGGTAGGGGTTAGCTAAATACAAAATGAAAAAGGTAAGGGCACAGCGTGCCCCCTCGTACGCTCCCCCTCAACTTCTAGCGCTGGCGCCAACAACTATTTCTCGAAGTTTCCTTCCAATATTGTCCTCCCAATGACATATCGCTCTTCCCAACGATCTCTTTCCCTCCAGCTTTACAGCCAAAAAGGAATATAATCATAGTTTTACACCCTTCCGCGATTTCATTATTCTTACAACATCGGATGAATCGTACAGTTCGTAGAGTTCTTTATTATGCAGTCTCCTCCATTGTCCACTCATCTCGTCCGCTTCGGAAACTTTTTCTTTGCAATACAGTTCAACACAATATTTTCTTTGCATTTAGCGCTCGAATCTGTTATACATTCACTTCTGTCCCTTTCAAACGCACATCGTTCATAAGTCGTTGCATCGATATTATAGAAAGAAAAATGATCAAGGTGCACGAGGTTTCTACGTACTTTTAAATTTGAACGGTTGTATATTTTCCATCGTAATGATACTTCAAGAAAATCACATTTTCGCACAATACACACCAACAGTTGCACTTATACTCGACAAAATTTGTGTGGTGAGAAAGTAGATAGCCCTTCATGTTTTACCACCCTCAAGATCACCAGTCTAATACCACTACCGTAGTATCGAGCATTCTCAGTAGCATACAAACGTTGAAAATACGTAGATTAAAGGTTAGTAGCGAAACGTTATTTAACCGTTGTATACGTACCCGAATATCCGCCTGTTCAACGCTTTATTCGACGTTGAATAATGGTTGAAAAACAGGTTGAAATCAAAGTTTAAAATAAATATAATGTTCAAACTCAAAAAGTGGACGATGGAGAAACATATTTTACGAACATTTTTAACGTTGTTTATGCCCATCTGTTCAACCGTTTCCAGTTGTCCAAAACAGATCCCTAGTTACTGATTGCTGTCTAGTTGTACTTATATTTAGTTCGACTTGGTCTGTTGATTTCATGGTGATATATTAATTTGCTAGTAAATTTTTCAACTGTCTGCAGTGGGGTTCGAAGCTGGAACTTGCTACACGCCTCGCTTGTAGATCGTCTTATCAACGATATCAAGCCTTTGTTGAAATGTGACTGAACGTACCTTTTCAACCAATAACGGTAAATCAACAAAACAAAGAAAAAATCAACGTTGAAAACACATTTGTGTGCTATTTGAATGACATCGGAATAACTAGAAATTTCTGAACCGATGATCAGCAATTTTCTCATAGTATTAGTGAGTGTGCTGGAAAAGGTTAAGAACGTTTCTGATTGGCTATATATTCTATGGTTTCCATGGTATCAGAACTTCAGCAAAAGCATACTTTCAGAAATCACGTAAGAACGACTGAACTTATTAACGTTCCCATGGCAACGTGATTCAAGTATTAAATCTTTCTCTCCCGCCTCGTGCGAAAATAATTGTACCAAGCTCTTCAAACCTTGTATGATTATAAGTCTCAACCCATGTGATGAATGATTGAATCACATTAGAATGGAAACTATTTACCGTTACCATGATTACGAGAGTGAGTTATTAAATTCATGACGAAGGAATGATTGTACCAGTCTAACTAAACTTAGCAAACTAAGGCAGTTGAATGCCGTTAGAGCTTTAACGACACCGAAATTTAAAACCATTTAACGTTGCCGTGGAAACGAGACTCAAGTAACTTTCTAAAGTATTGCATTAAACGTCAAACACTCGCACAGCTAAATTAGGTAGATATCACAAAAGGCTAATACGTCCTAGTTTATATACATTATCTTTGTAACTAACCTTAATTCTCGCTGCTAACCTATCTGCAGTAACACTTTCGCATATTAAGATCTTTCCCTTACTTTATTGCTAGTACTTTAGGCGTAATATTATACTCAATTCTATTCTTCGAATTTGGTTTAGTTGTTGGAATATATGCTGACTCTAGAAGCCAAGCGATACAGGTGGCATTGACAAAAAAACGTTTTTTGTAATCTTTTATATATAACGCGAAATATATATGTAATTGTCATATTTTGTACATGGATACACAAAGGTAAAATATTTCTTTGTACAAAATATCACAATTTTGTGTTGTATATTTCGGGTTATACACAAAAGATTACCTCAAACATTTTTACTTATTCCTCAAGGTCATTTGTATCCTTTGGCTTCCGGACTCCTCATATTTAATTAGGCTAAACCAATGTGTTTAGTGTATCCCCCATCTCATGTCAGAACTTGGCCCCACTGTACCGGATACTAGCTTAACCTATTCGGCATCTTTATGATGAAGAATGAGTGTATTAGCAATTACGTTTTACTAGCTGAGGTGTCATAACGTGTGAGAGAAATTGTTGACGTGCCAAAGCTTCTCGCGGTCTATTGGGTGATAAAACGAAACTATTCTATTGAGGAATGACAAGCACAAATTAGTTTATACTGTAATTGTAGTATAAAAACCATGCCTTTTCAGTTGGCGGTCCACGAGCTACATCCGGCTTACATGGATATTTCTGGTGGACCGTCATGAACACAATCCCACATGAGAGAATAAATATAAATACATAATCATAAAAGTATTGAACAAACAGGCAGAGTTGTTTCTTCTAACTTTTCCGCTTTACTGGTAGTCTAGTGATCACACGATTCCAGATCTCCTTGAGCCTTGACAATGACTGCTAACCTTTAGTCATATATCGTCCGTAACCATATCAAGTTTGGTTGAAATTAGTTCAGTAAATTTCACGTGGTGTGCAAATATGTTGTTAATAATAAAATCATGGAAACTGTTTCGTACGGTTAAACCATGGCAGGGATCGGTGAGAATTTTAGTTTATTAGCGTCTTGTTAGCATGAAAACTTTACTGCTTCTGTGTCCAAATACGGAATTGAGTGACTAGTAAGATATTTTAATGGTACCTTTCCTAATGAAAAAAAGTACACCATTCTGAAGAGTTAAACGTTCATTGCTCTGAAATGGATTAAGTACGGATTGTTTCTAGTAAATGCTCAGAGACAGCAACTGTTCCATGTTTGTTTTTCACCATCGCTTACTGCTCGATATGAATTTTTTGGAGCAGTCCCAAGCACATGGAGGAAGATCAAGTCATTCCTTTTGTATTCTCTCTCTCTCTCTGTGTGTGTGTGTATGTCTCATTTATTCTCTTTTTCTCCTCTGCTCAATTTTATATTTTTGCATTCTTCTCATCCTTTCCTTTAATGTTCTGTTTTTTCTTCCCTTGTTCTCTTTCTCTGCTTCTGTACTCCCCACCTCTTACGCTTTCTTCCACGTTTTTTTTTATATATCCTACAATTTCCACTTTCTTCTTCCGTTACTAGGATATGTTCCAAAGATATAAACTTGGATATATTCCAAGTATGATTTGACATATTTATTTGGACCTCAGCATCTATATTTTGATGTTCAAGTTTGTTAAATGATACCTTGCAATCTCCCTCTTCCATACTTAGTTTTCCCTTCTGCACACGATGTTTCTCTTGAGTGTCGTTTTTCACATACGATCTTCTTCCTTTTCCTTCTTTCTAAGTCTCTTCTTCACTCCACCAATCCCTCGGTCTGGTATGTCCTTCATTCTACTACTAAACCACTCCGCTATTCTCCTTGGCGCAACTGTTGTAGTTACGTCTCAGAGATATACAGAGATGGTTTGAGATATAGAGACGAAAATACTCGCATGATGGGGAGAACAGTCATAACATTCGTACTCGGAAGAGAACAATAAGAATTCATATTGTATGGAAGGGATAACATTCTACTTTAGAATATAGTGTGTATGTATTTAACTGTCCGCAGCTGCGAACAAGGTACATGTTTTTAACCTTAAACTTTTTCTTGTTTCTCGTACGGTACGCTGAGTTTTGAACTCTCTTACATTTTCCCTTTCAAACTTGTTTGAAGGATGGAAACTAAAAACAAGTTGTTAGTGCACAAAAAAAAACGTTCTTAGCTGTTCAATTTTAAACAAATGAGGGGATGAAAAGCAAGTGGGATGCAAGTGATATTTGAAAAACAAGAAATCGATTTTATCTTATAAAAAGAACACGAAATATATGTGGCACCCAACATGCCGTACAAAACTATACAAATAAACATTAGGAATCACACATATTTCGTGTTATTTTTATAAAACAAGCTCGATTTCTTCATTTTTCAAGTATCACTTGCATACCATTTGCTTTTAAGCCCCCTCAATTAATCAAATATATATTTTTAATTGTATACATATAAGAAACTGACCAAGTAAAGTGTATTTAATAAGATAACTCTATGGCTTACGGAACTCGCAAGATCGTTACTGGAGTAACATTAATTTAATTTGAGAATGAGAGCTGTAGCTGACAATATAACCTCTTGTATATTAGAAAAGAGAATTAGCAAAATATTTGAAAACATCATTTTAAATTTTCAAACTCTTCTTTTGATTTAAAAAAGAAAACAATGTTATATATTTATCTATTTATTTGGCGTTAATTTTAATTTCCGTGGTGACGCAACAAATGACAAAAACTATTAATAATGCACGGAAAGAGATAATTTGAATAAAAAGCATGCAGAATTTTCTTGCACATAAAAATGTTTAGGTGCATAATTTTTTTAGAGAAGCTTTATGCAAGTTTGATTAAATATTTGATATGCTAACAAATGTATTATTCGAGATCTCGTTCTCAGTATTTGATTTAGTACGAGAAAAAGTTCATCTTGTGAGAAGAACCTAAGCGAAGAATAACTAATTTCATTTAAGTTGTTGGTCCGTATACATAGTTTAATACAGTTTGACTATTCGTACAGGGTGTTCAAAAATAATGATTCTAAATTGAAAGACGAATTCATCTGGATGCAGAAGAAAAAAGGTTCACTTGAAGAAATGGAAAATATGTGTATAGCTACGAGCCTAGAGACACCGAAATGTGACGCGATGACGTAAAACTTGTCGGCTGAGGAAATCACGATTGGAGTTGAGACTACGGGTCACATGTGAACAAAATTCATCATTAAGACGGTCTTCTACTTCTGCCAGAGCTAGAAAGTTTACTATTGGTGCTTATGGACAGAAAATTGTTACCGAATATCTTCATTTTCTAAGGAACTGGATATCTTTAATAGAAAAGAAAAGTTTTGGAGTATTATAAGAAGTTTATGCACGGGTTGAAATACTTAGAACGTACATTTGTCTCCTAGTTTTTCAGAAATAAATAAATTAAAAATATAAATAAAATTATTATTTTTTCTACAAATTACAATATGTCTAACTTTGCAACCACTTACGCTAGAAAGACCAACTTTTTTTTGTTTTATTCCTTGTGAACAAACGATTCTAATAATTTTAATTGCAATCATATCTGATACACCAATAAGAAAATAGTATTTTTACATAGCTATTCCAGTCTACCTGTCAAAGGTTTGAGGAGAGTAAGCCAGCCGCGCCCCGCCCCTGTCTTCGATTTTAGTCCGAGGGAAAAAAGAAAGGAGGGGACTACACAAATCCCCTCTTTATTCAGCTTCTACAACAGGTGTGGACGAGAATGCAAACATGCTGTTTTAGAAAACAGCACATACCTGAAAAATTTTATGTAGTCAAGGTGAGATATGAGAATTTTGTAACAGTATAGAAACATCATATTTGGAATGGGGTGATATTTGGTTGCAAGGTCTATTGTGTGGTTTACTGGAAAAAAATCTAATTTAGTTTAAAGTTATATGAAAACTCTCTTTTTCTGATTTATATATAAAAAGTATATCCTAACGTTACTTTTACTCTCACTAACGAACATCTTACTGCCTGTGTTTACCAATATTCATGTGCCTAATATAGGCTGCAGCCGCAACAGATATATCTATAGAGAGGTTCTACCTTTTTATTCTTGGAAAAACTGTGAGTAAAGGAGGCATGTAAACAGAAGTACTATTGCATGTCACAACGCCTGAAACCCTGAAATAACCTATAACTTTGATCCTAAAACTGGCAGGTCCTTTCCAGTCGCTTTGTATTTTCTATTTGTGTCCCTCCCAAATTTTAGTACCTACAAGTCTGACAGAGATGATTTTTACACCGTTTGATTCGTCATGGTCTGCAATGGTGAGGAAAGCTATGAATGTGACTAGAACTGGCAAGTCCTTTCGAATCGCTTAGTACGGGTATTCTCCATTTGTGACCCTACTAGATCTCAGTAGCCACAAGTTCGACAGAGATAAGCCATACACCGTTGAATTAGTAATGGACACCGGTGGGAAAATCTATGAATTTGACTAAAACTGGCAGGCCCCGGAATTCGCTTAGTAAACTCCATTTGTTCCTATGACTTTGAAGTTTTTTGAGGGGATATGTTATAAGTCGAATTTATACGGTGGTGCTTTGGTTTTATTTGTAATAAAACTATGACTTAGTTTTTTTTAGATTATTAACCTAGGAATTGTTAGATTACAATCTACCTTTGACTTCAGTGGATGGAAAGTACAACTTTTTTTTTAATTGAGTAAAATCTGTCACTACTCCTTCCCTGCAAGACAATTATGCAGAGAAAATGATTGATCTAAATTACTTCTGATAGCTAGCTGATAGGCAGATAGACAAACATTCTAAATTATGTCTTCGAATTAAAAAAAAATCATCTACCATAACTTTGACCTGGTTATTATTAGGAGAGAAATTAAACAGGCGTTGGAAAAAGGTAATTACTCTTTTTAAGAATAGGAGTACAAAGCCAGGGAGAGAGAAATGGCCCTATTAGCTATACTTAGTAGCTCCCATACACAGGGGTGGATTTCGGGCAAGGCCTTCCAGAGGCCTGGCCGGGCCAGGCTAAATCCCGCTGTAGTCTGTTAAACCCCAGTTTTGTTATGTGAATAAAAAAAAAATACTTTATAGAATCTGTCGAACTAAAATTTAAATAATGTATTATCTGAATGTTAAAGTAAGTTATTAATACGTAGGCTAGTCCCTGACAGTGCCAAAATTCTCAGAAGCATTGTCATGTCCGCTAGCTTTGTGTTTGCTCAGGGTTTCTTGCAGATAGACCTCTCCGTAGAACAGTTGTACAGCTCCGAAGGTACTTTTGAAGGCTCCAGAAAATTTGAAACCAGGGGCGGACTGACCCGGTCGGAAACAAGGAAATTCTCAGGTGCCCCCACCCCCTCACCCGCGCCGGTCCTTTTGTCTCGGAAGCGTAATGTTACCCAATAAAGAAGACCACTTACTCCACTTTTGCTACTACTTGTGGCGTTAGGGGCTTGTCGGGAGTCTAAAATTAGCAATTTTCACACACAAGACTTATACATGGAGGTATTGTTAGTGTTATAATCTCAGTAGGCCTACTGTGTCTGTAGGGCCCTTACAAATCGCTAGAAGGGGCCGGTAATGTTTAATGATAAGTACGCAAGGCTTTAACACATTCATACTCTTTTAAGGCACAATATTTACGTTATTAAGACTTTGTATTTTGAGACCTGGGGCCTGTTTCACGAAAGTACTTGCCAACATTTCACTCTTCAGTTTGCATTTCCGGAAGACTGTCTCAAGAGCGCTTACCTTCCGTCACAAACCCTTGTTCTCATTCAGTAACTGTTCTATCATTTGTGCAAGGAGTGTGATTATACTCTTGTGATTATTCAATTGTTAGTAAACTTTTGACTCCCAAAACTAGGCAATCAAACGACAGTACACATAAATATTGGGGGGGAGGTTGGCGGTCTTGTGACAATCCTCTGGAAATGGAAACCGAAGAGTGAAATTTTGACAAGTACTTTCGTGAAACAGGCCCTTGATCAGTATCATAAAGGCCTTTACAAGTTTTGGGGGCCCACTACCAAGGCCCTTGAAAGGAGTATTTAGAACCCACGTTCCACAACACCCACTAGCACTAGAGCTTATTCGTTTCCCAGGTAGGGTCCTTTGTTAACCAATCCGTTCCTGTTTCAAACTATGTTCCGTATGCTATTACGAGTGGGTAACTAGAATTTTCGGCCCCTCTTGCAAGAAACCTTGTCCTATTATCATCTCCCATATGCAATTTAAGCCAGTGATTTATCCACACACCCCTAGGCCCTAACACCTCAACAACCCTGATGCATTATTGCAAACACCCCCCTTTTGGGGGTGTAATATTTCAAATAGTGTTTTCATACTTGTTCTAAAAAAATGAATTTATTACACGAATGATCCATAACATTCCACTTATCCGTATATGCTCAGTGAGTGACCTGACGATTCAAAATAAATTTGAAAATTTCACATTCATAATGAAATGGAACGTTTATTATAGTTTTTAGTTCAGTGTTTGGGAACGATGGTTGGAACCACACGTACACTCAATCTCGCAGAAGCTGGAAGATTTTTTCACCCTGAACAAACAGCCAACATTTGTAATCCCGTTACAAAACAAAGAGGCCTCTGTAAAATATCTTCACTTCTCCCACTTTAATTATCATAAACTCGCTGAAAGCAAATGACAATTCGGACTTCGGAGGTTCCTTCGACGTTCACTAACTTCTTTTTCCCTCTGCCGGCCTCTCCATGGAAGCGATTAATTTTGCAATACGTTGTCAATCGTCGCCCTTCAAATATATCCCTCTGAAGCAGAAAAAAGAGAAGATGTGAGTGATAAGATTGTGACAGAAAGAGAGAGATAACAGGACAAAATGCTGCTAGCACTGTCACATATGCGATGCACATAAATAATTAGGTTGGTGGTTGCAGAAGTTGAAGAGCCTTTTCCCAGACTGGAAATAATGAATGGAAAGAAAGGAAGTTGTATGAACAAACCAAACTGAATTTTCTCCCGAAAAACACAACCCAGTCGGTGTTATAATACAGTGCTTCTCCCATTGGCAAAGGCAGTTTAGGGCAGGATGGATGAGTTTCAAATGGAAAAGAAGGCACATTTTTTCTCCTTTGTATTCCTTTCATATTCCACCATTCAGAAGTTCATTTAAAATAGTTTATTGGTCTTAAATATTTTTTTCATAAGAAAAGCGCCAAGTATGTTGCTAAATACAAGACTAATAAATCCTCTTTTTGTTGTTCGTTTCCGACAACAATAGTGAGCATTTTGTGCTGTCTCTATCCTCGACACAGGCTGAGTGGTGTCAGGATAGGGAAACGGGATAGAGAATATTGGACATAAAGTTGACATAGTTTTTAACACAAGGAAGTAAATTAAAGTATTTAACTTTATTTTATTTTGCACATTTCAAAGAGTTTCGTAAATTGATAGCGCCCTGGATGTTCACTTTTGAAATATAGCAACCGTAGGTTTGAAGTATTTTAGGGTACCATGACATCTCAATTCTTCTGTTAGTGGAATTGGAAATATCAACCTCAAGCTCATTTTCCCACGCTTTCGGAAGTCTATATCGTCGAAATAAAGCATTTATCATTTTTTTAATTTTCATGGCAGGAATCCCGTGAAATAGTTTTGTTTGTGTTATTTTGCAACACCCTGTAACGAAAGGGAAGTCGTAACTTAAAATTTTACACCAGAAAATGAAACAAAATGCTCCTACACAAATTTATTTCCAGCAGAGTGGCCCTCGAAGTGATAATAAAAAAAATATGGAACAATATACAAGGGATAAATCTTATCAGTTACAACTAAAAAGAAATCGCGTAAGTGTAAAAATACTTGTCTTACGAGAAATTTAGTTTGATAGAAAATCATTATAACCATATTGGCATAGTTTTGTAACTTCTTTCTGGATTTCGGTCACTTCGCCTCTTCGGGTGAAGTCAGTTGCTAAGCGGAATCCAAATTTAATCAATTGTTGAGCTTTTTTCTCAGCAGGACATAATTGAACTTCTAGTGTCTAGTCCATTGGCAGATATGAAAAACAAGACACGAAGAGTAAGCTATTCATATATGTAAGTGATTTTGAATGTCTGTTAGAATCAGAGCTTAATTTCTGGGGAAGCTAAAGGGCGCAGGGGTGAATTTGGGCCCTGTACTGGTCTCGTCGGAGTAGGCCAAAAGTTTCTAAGCGCATAGCGGCACAAAGCTTAATAATAATAATAATAATAATAATAATAATAATAATAATAATAATAATAATAATAATAATAATAATAATAATAATAATTCTGTAATGAACCGTTATACTGTACCCCTTCGGAGCAGTGGGCCAGGCCAAGAAATGAAACCGAAATCCACCCCTGCCCATACATAACAACCCTTTATGCGTTAAAAAAAAAATCAGAAAGTA